>JAJPUD010016140.1:24083-35085 GCA_023553655.1 Myrmecobius fasciatus | reverse complement strand
CCATTTCACTTAGGTTATCAAATTTATTGGCATACAGTTGGGCAAAGTAACTCCTGATTATTGCTCTAATTTCCTCTTCATTGGTGGAAAGTTCTCCCTTTTCATTTTTGAGACTAACAATTTGATTTTCCTCTTTCCTTTTTCTAATTAAATTAACTAGAGGTTTACCTATTTTGTTGGTTTTTTTCATAAAACCAACTTTTAGTTTTATTTATTAATTCAATAGTTTTTTTACTTTCAATTTTACTAATCTCTCCTTTTATTTTTAGGATTTCAAGTTTGATATTTGATTGGGGGTTTTTAATTTGTTCTTTCTCTAGCTTTTTAGTTGCAAGTCCAATTAATTGATTTTCTCTTTTTCTATTTTATGCAAATAAGCATCTAGAGATATAAAATTTCCCCTTATTACCGCTTTGGCTGTATCCCACAAATTTTGGTATGTTGTCTCATTATTGTCATTCTCTTGAATGAAATTCGTAACTGTGTCTGTAATTTGCTGTTTCACCCATTCATTCTTTAGGATAAAATTTTTTAGTTTCCAATTGCTTTTTGGTCTATTTTCTCCTGGCCTTATATTGCATGTGATTTTTATTCCGTCATGAGCTGAAAAAAATGCATTTATTATTTCTGCCTTCCTGCATTTGATTTTGAGGTTTTTGTGTCCTAACACATCGTCAATTTTTGTATAAGTTCCATGGACTGCTGAGAAAAAAAGTAAACTCCTTTCTGTCTCCATTTAATTTCCTCCAAAGATCTATCATACCTAACTTTTCTAACATTTTGTTTACCTCCTTAACTTCTTTCTTATTTATTTTGGTGTTTGATTTCTCAAGTTCTGAGAGAGGGAGGTTGAGATCCCCCACTATTATAGTTTTGCTGTCTATTTCTTCTTGCATCTCTCTGAACCTTTCCTCTAGGAATTTCCATGCTATATCACTTGGTGCATATATGTTTAGTATTGATATTGCTTCATCATCTATGGTACCCTTTAGGAAGATATAATTTCCTTCTTTGTCTCTTTTAATGAAGTCTATCTTTGCTTTTACTTGGTCTGAGATCAGGATTGCTACCCCTGCTTTTTTTTTTTGTTCACCTGAAGCATAATAGATTCTGCTCCAGCCTTTTACCTTCACCCTGTTTATATCTCTATGTTTTAGATGTGTTTCTTATATACAACATATTGTTGGATTCTGGTTTTTAATCCAATCTGCTATCTGCTTCTGCTTTAAGGGAGATTTCATTCCATTCACGTTCACAGTTAAAATAACTAATTCTGTATTTCCTGCCATCTTATTTACTCTAGCTTATGCTTTTCTCTTTCTTATCCCCTTTCCCTTCTCCATACTATTTTTGCTTTTGAAAACCACTTCCCTCAAACAATCCTTCCCCTTTAGAGCCCCACCCACCCCCTTTTTCCCCCCTTTCCCTCCAGTTTCCTTATAAGTGGGTCTATTATTCCCTCTGAGCCAAATCTGATGAGATGGAGGTTAACCCAATTCTCATTCCCCTCCCTTTTCTCCCCTCAATCATTATAGGTTTTCTTTGCCTCTACATGTGATGGAATTTCCCTTATTTTACCTCCTTTTCCTCTTCTTCCAGTGTTATCCCTTTTCTACCTCTAATTTCTTTTTCAGTTTATCATATCATAATAATCATAAAATCACAATAAGCATATAATAATAATCAAAAATCACAGTAATCATATGAAAATAATCATAAAATCACAGTACTCATATCATAATCATAATGTAATAATAGATTCATAAAATCAACCCTCATTCTATAAGTATCTATAATATAAATATAGTTCTCAAGAGTTATTTTTTTCTTGTTACCTTTTTATGTTTCTCTTGTGTTCTGTGTTTGTAGATCAAATTTTTTTTTGAGTTCTGGTCTTTTCAGTAGAAATAGGTGAAATTCTCATATATCATTGAATGACCATCTTCTTCCCTGGAAGATAATGCTCATTCTAGCTGGGTAACTTATTCTTGGCTATAATACAAGTTCCTTTGCCCTTCGGAATATCTGATTCCAGGCCCTTCGATCCTTCAAAGTAGAAGCTGCTAGGTCCTGTGTGATCCTAATTGTAGCTCCCCAATATTTAAATTGTTTCTTTCTAGCTTCTTGTAATATCTTTTCCTTGGTATGATAGTTCTGGAATTTAGCCACGATATTTCTGGAGGACTTAATTTTTGGGTTTCTTTCAGGAGGTGATCGGTGGATTGTTTCGAGGAGTATTTTGCCTTCTGGGTCTAAAATATCAGGGCAGTTTTCTTTTATGATTTCCTGGAAGATAGTGTCTAGGTTCTTTTTTTCATCATGGCTTTCAGGAAGCCCTATAATCCTTAGATTGTCTCTCCTAGATCTATTTTCCAGGTCAGTTGTTTTTCCTAGGAGATATTTCATGTTTTTCTCTATCTTTTCATTTTTTTTGTTTTGTTCGACTGATTCTTGAAGTCTTGATGAGTCATTCATTTCCAATTGTTCGATTCTAATTTTTAATGTCTTATTTTCTTCAGTTACTGTTTTTAGTTCCTTTTGCAATTGACCAATTACATTTTTTTGTTCATTGCATTCTTTTTCCATTTTTTTCTATTTTATTTTGCAGTGATCTCATTTCGTTTCCCCATGTTTCTTCTAACTCTCTTTTAAGATTTTTTATGCAATCTTCAAAGAAAGCCTTGTGACATGGAGACCAATTTATGTCTCTCTTTGGGGCTTTTTCTGGAGTTGCTTTACCTTTAGGGGCCTCAGGATTTGAGGTCTGTTCTTCCCTCTCTCCATAAAAGTTGTCTATGGTGAGAGCTCTTTTTGGTTTTTTATTCATTTTTTTTAAAGGTGTGAGGTCTGTTTAGGGCAAAGGTGGGACAGCTGCTTTAATTTGCCCTGGGGTAGTTCTGCTGATTGAGTTATTTCAGGAACTGGGCAGTTCTGCTGATTGAATTATGTCAGGGGCTGGGCAGTTCTGCTTTAGTTCACCCTGGGGAGGTCCTGCTGATTGAATCATTTCAGGTACTGGGCAGCTCTGCTGATTGAATTATTTCTAGTGCTTATCAGTCCTGTTGTTTGATTGATTGCTTTAAGGTGCTGTGTAATGGCAGCTAGTTACGATGCTCATCAGGGGTTCAGTGGTTCACAATCTATCACCCTCAAAAGGCAGACCCTCCAAACCACCTGCCCACAATCAGGACAAATTGTTCCAAGAGGCCCCCAGAAGACTCCCAGGTGTGTGAAAAGCACAATGCTCCCACTCCTGTTCCGACTCCTGTTCCATCTCCCTGCTCCAGCTCCCTACCCCGGTCTCCCTGTGCTTCAGTCTGGGTTCAGTAGACAACCCCCTGCCCAATTAAAACAGACCTGTTTTGAGGTTCTTCCAGAGTATCTTCTTCTAGAATCGTGTTGTTCTCCAGATATTGTGGATTTTTTTGCTTCAGAATCAGTCTAGAGGCTTCATATGTTGTTGGTTTGAGGGGAGGTTAGAGGAAGTTAAAGAGACTCCTGTCTTCATCTATATTAACTTTTTAAATACACATTGCTTTATGAATCATATTGGGAGAGAAGAATTAGAACAAAAAGAAAAAACCACAAGATGGAAAAAAAAAGTGAACACAGCATGGGTTGATTTATATTTAATCTCCATAGTTCTTTTTTTGTAGAAGCAGATGATGTTTCTATCCAAATTTTATTGGGATTGCCATGGAAACCTGAACCACTGAGTTTTTCATAGCTGATGATCATAAAACCTTGCTGTGTACAATGTATTCCTGGTATGCTTATTTCACTCAGCATCAGTTCATGTAATTCTTTCTAAAATCATGTTGTTCACCATTTTTATAGAACAATAATATTCCATTATTTTCATACACAACTTATTCAGCCATTCCACAATTGATGAGTATCTAATCATTTTCCAATTCTTTGCCACCACAAAAAGAGCTGTTGCTAACATTTTTCACTGGATTCTTTTCCCTTTTTTATTTTCTTTGCAATAGTGACCCATTAGTGGCACTACTGACTCAAAGTATATTCACAGTTTTATAGCACAAATGCTACTATTGTTATTGTCTTGCATCTAGTTGCCAGAGTACCACTATTCCTGAGTTCACATATGCCCTCAGACTTTTACTAGTTATGTGATTCTAGGCAACTCACTTAACTATATTTGCCTCAGTTTCCTCATCTGTGAAATGAAATGGAGACCCTAAATGGGTCAGAAAGAGTCAGACATTACTGAAAAATGAATAACCAAAATCATCATCATCATTATCATCATTATTGTTTAATATTATCACTATTATTATTCCGTACTTAATGTGTGATCTACATTAGGAGAGGAAATTACCAATATTTCCTATACTAATTAAATCCCAGGTACAGTACAAAATAAATACTCATATTCTAAATTGTGTGTCACAACTTAAAGTTGATGGTGCCTGAAGTCCTACATAGGTCCAATCATGAACTATATTTGATGAATTCAAACCTATTGTTACAACATTATTTCTTCATAGTACCTCTCATTTCGCATTTCATCAGAGGAATTTGCTTCATATACTAATTGAAGTCATTCATTATGAATTATCTCCTCTGTCAAATTCTATAGGTTAAAAACACCTTTATATCATGCTCCAGTTTGTCCTCTTTTGATAGTCAGACAAAAAGGTATTTTTTTTCTTTGCTAATGTGTTAGCATTTACTTGTTCCTTTGGTCTTATTTACTCCCATATTTCTTTACACACTCTCTATTTTCCTGACCAGCTCTTATGTATTCAATTATTATCTCTATGAAGATAAAACCCAAATCTATATTTGTATCATTAATAAAATCATTTGTATTGCAATCCTCCTCTACCAACTGCATATATCACCTAAATTTGTTGTATGCATTTCAAATACAACATATTCACATTAAACTCATTTGATTCCCTCTACTTCCCCCCAACCTCCTCCAGTCTTCCTTTTTTCTGTTGAGGCTCTGTAACCTTTTGCATTATCAAGTTTTTATTCCCTATTGGTCCCAGTATTTGTCTACTGTTACTTCTGAAATGTTTGAGCCTCAATTTTATTATTCTCTTTTGCAACACTGTACAAAATACAATATTATTATCATTTTATGTATATTGTCATTTTTTTTACTTGTGGCTTTTCCTATGGCTTAAAATTTGAAGTTATGCAAAATGTGAGAAGATATGTCCCAAAGGAGATTGAGATCAGATCCAGAGATTCTATGAAAATATAAAAGAAAGGAAAACCTCTCTCCATTATTCCATGATCATCTCCTTTACCTCTTTTACTACTGTATCCTAATTCCTTCTACATTGTAGTTCCATGCCCATATTTTTCTGGCCCATGTTGGGGGGTGGGGTGGGACTAAGTAGTTAATAGATAGTTAATAATGTTAGCTGGAGACTTCAAATAAATTAAGGATAATAAGTCAATTTTTCCTGGGGAGATCTTCCAAACAAGTGTAGGTAAAGAAGATAAAGACCTTCCAAATTATAGTCATTTCCCTTATGGGTAATAGTGAAAAAGCCTTTTGTATAATTGACCTATGTACCCACTGTGCCTTTACTCCAATAGATTTATGTAATTGAATTACATAATGGCAATTCCAAATTCTTTTTCATCACCTCTTAATTTTATAGCTATTTTTTCCTCTTAGATAATGACTTGGAGCAAAACTGCAAGAAATATAGATTGCCAAACAGAGAGAATTGCTATTTAATTTGAAAGTTCAAGGGTGCTTATCCTCATTAAAGATAGAAGAGAGATAATTGTTAGAGTTTTAATTTCATCATTCTGACTTTTTTAACAAATTAATAATAGTTCAGTCTTTCTCTTTTCTATACATTTACATATATACATACATACACATACACACATATTATATATATGTTTTGTGTATGTACATATATATATATATACATATATACATACATATACATATATGCATGTATTTTGTATTTCCTTAGTTAATTTTTTTCCACACCATTTCTGTTTATCAATGTAAGTACAAACATACAACCCTGGGGAGGTCCCCACTGAGAGAAAGTACTATTTATAAGAAAAAATCTAATTATTTTGTCTTCTGTTCTTATCTTTGCAAGAAAGCTCTATGTTCTTTTCTTTTCCTCTTAAGCAAGCTTGCTGAAAATAGAGAAGAAATAAACCTCTAATTTTCCTATTTAAAATTATGCTTTTTTGGAATTGTTGGAACTAACAAATGGATTCTTGGCAAAAGAATTGTACCAATGAATTTATTCATATTACGACATCTATGTAATTTTAGTTAGGAAAACATTTGTATGAGAATAAAATAGTATCTGCATATGTTCGTGATGGACAATGAGGTGTCAGTCCTAATGAGTGTGCTTAGAGGGTTCCGATGCAATGAATCACATGGACTTTCAAAACATATAGACATTCTGTAATTATTTGTTCAATACACTAGGAAATGAAGAGATATATTGTGAATGCTGCTGAACTGAATAAGAATATAAAAACTACTAACTAGTAAAATGATTTCCCCCTTTGTGTGTATGTTCATGGGACTCTGTGTGCCTCAGTCTCTGTTTCTTTTCCTCTCTTTAAACAACTCATTTATCTCTGTTCATATAAGAAGACAAGGACATATTGTAAGCCTCTAACTAGAGATATAGGCCTTGAGTCTTCCACGTTTAATGAGGCATGTGGTTTGTGAATACATGACACCTCTTTCTTTGACTTTTTTTCTATTTATCTTTCCTGATTTAAGGTGAGGAAATATTTTAAATGACTAAATTCTTATGAGTTTTAAAAGTTTAGAGGGGAGAAGTTAAATGACAGGAATACATGCCAGAATTTGCTACCAATAAAGCTAAAAAATGTGAAAATAATTCTATTAACAGCCAGATCCAAATGAGATACTATACAATTGCCTTGCAATTTAAGAAAAAGATTATCCAGCATTTCTGCTGCACTCAAAAGTGAACTTGCTATGATGAATGAAGTTTAGCAATTGCTCTGAGTTTGAACCAATCTCCCCAGATTTTAATATTCTGAAAGGAAGTTTTGGGGAAAAATTTTTTGTAATTTTTGATTTTGCTATATCTGCATATATCTTTGGTAAAAGTTAATATTTATTAATTAAATACTAATAGGAGATAATCAAAGGTATTGATGAAATTTAAAAGAAGTTAATAAATTAATTTCTGATATTTATAGAAATAAATAAAAATGGGAATTCAAGAAAAATAACATTGGAAAAATATACTCCAGGTTGGCAGAGTAGACACATTTCTCTGAGCTCCTCTGAGTTTTTCTCAGATTAGCACCAAATCAAGCCTCTGAACTCATTTTAGAGGGATAGGACCCACAAATATTTGGAGTGTAACAAATTTCCAGCAGAATACACTTTGGAAGAACTTCAGAAAATCTCTGTTTCAATCAAGCATGGAGGGAGGTGGCTGAGCTCAGGTGCATCTCAGAGACCTAAGGAAGTGTGGGGTCTCTGCTCCAGGGAATCTACCATGAGGAATCTATCGCAGTGTTGGCTACTGTGTCCTGGTTGCAACCCAGTAGATCAGGACATTAGCTGTGAGATATCCAATAAAATTAAAAAAGCAAATAGTGAACTCCTGAATCCCAGAATAACACAGAACCTGCCCATGCTCATAGCTAGTCAGCACCAACACAGCATAGCCACTGTCACCTATAAAGGAAATTTGGACAATCTCCAGATTTCCCTAAAAGTAGACAGCAACCTTTTAAAAAAGAACTGAACAAAAAAAAAACAAATAGTACTCTGATCATAGATAATATTTGTGGAGAAGGAAGAATATACCTCAAACCCTGAGGACACTAAGTGCAGATCATCTTCAGATAAAGCCCCAAAGGGAGATATGAATTGGTTCCTATCCCACAAGGCTCTCTTAGAATAATTAAAAAAAGGATCTTAAAAGAGAGTTAAAAGGAAAATGGGGAAAGGAAATGAGAATAATGCAAGAGAATTTGCAAAAGGGAAACACACAAATTATCTGAAGAAAAATCCTTGCAAAATTGATTTGGTGAAATGGAAAATGCACACAGGTCATTACAAAGTAGATTTGACAAAATGGAAAAAGAAAACAACTTCTTGAAAAACAGAATTTATAAAATGGAAAAAAAAATCAATTGAACAAAACAACTCATTTAAAAATTCAATTTGCCAAATGCAAAGAGGTAACAAAAAAACCTAATTCACTAAAATTAGAACTGAGCAAATGGAAATAAATGACTCAATAGAAACTCAAAAATCAGTCAAGCAAATACAAAAAAAATGAAAAAAAAAATAGAAAAAAATATAAAATACCTTATTGGAAAAACAACTGACCTGGAAAACATATCTAGAAGAGACAATATCAGGATTTTTGAACTTCCTGAAAACTGTGATGAAAAAAAAAAAAAGGCCTAGACATCACCTTTCAGGAAATCATTAAGGAAAAGTGCCCCAATGTCCTAAAAACAAAACAGCCATTGAAAGAATTCACCAATCACCTCCTGAAAGAGACCCCAAAATTAAAAGCCCAACGAATATCGTGGCCGAATTTCAGGACTATAGCACCAAGAAAAGGATATTACAAAGAGCTAGAAAGAAACAGTTCAAATACAGACGAAGTGTAATTAGAATTACACAAGATCTGTCAGCTTCCACGTTAAAGAATCAAAGGGCCTGGAATCAGATATTCCGTAAGGCAAAAGAACTTGGATTACAGCCAAGAATAAGTGATCCAGCTAGAATGAGCATCATCTTCCAGGGAAGAAAATGGTCATTCAGTGACACAGGAGAATTTCACCTATTTCTAATGAAAAGACCAGATCTGAACAAAAAATTTGACCCCCAAATACAGAATTCAAGAGAAGCATAAAAAGGTAAAAAGGAAAGAACTCTTGAGAACTACATTTCTACTATTGGTATCCTTAAAGAATAGGGGTATATTTTGATTTTTCTTTGATAATAATGGAAAAGAAATTATAGGTGGAAGGGATACCATACTGAAAAGAAAAAGGAGGGGGGGAAAGGAGGCAAAATAAAGTAAAAATAAAGGAGGTAAAATGAGGCAAAATTGCATAAAGAGACATGGAAGATTTAACATAATTGAGGGAAAGTAGGTAGGGCGATGAGTATTGTGTAAACCTTACTCTCAATAGATTGGACTCTAAGAGAGTATATCAGACACATTTGGATTCAAAGAAAGGCCTGATCCTCCTTGTGGGAAGGTGGGAGGGAAAGGAGGAAAGGTAAGGGATAGACTAACAGAAGGATTAGGGGAAAGGTATAAAAGGGAGGGAGAGATTCCAAAGGGGGGTGGACTGTTGGTGGGAGGTGGTCATCAAAAATAAAATACTGGGGAGGGGGGAAGGGAGAGAGGGGAAAGGAAAGAGAAAATCATAACTCTGGGTAAATAAGATGGCAGGAAATACAGATATAGTTATTGTAACTGTGAATGTAAATGGGATGAACTCTCCCATAAAACGGAAGAGGGTAGCAGACTGGATTAAAAGCCAGAATCCTCCAATATCTTGTTTACAAGAAACACATCTAAAACATAGAGATACATACAGAGTAAAGGTAAAGGGCGGGAGCAGAATCTTCTATGCTTCAGGTGAACAAAGAAAGGCAGGGCTAGCAATCCTTATCTCAGATCAAGTAAAAACAGAAATTGATGTAATTAAAAGAGATAAGGAAGGAAATTATATTTTATTAAAGGGTACCATAGACAATGAAGCGGTATCAATACTAAATATATATGCACTAAGTGGTATAGCATCCAAATTCCTAGAGGAGAAACTAACAGAGATGCAAGGAGAAATAGACAGTAATACTACCCTAGTGGGAGATCTCAACCTTGCTCTCTCAGAATTAGAGAAATCAAATCACAAAATAAATAAGAAAGAAGTTAGGGAGGTAAACAAAAGGCTAGAAAAGTTAGGTATGATAGATCTCTTGAGGAAATTGAATGGTGATAGAAGGGAGTATACTTTTTTCTCAGGGGTTCATGGAACTTATACAAAAATTGATCATGTGTTAGGGCATAAAAACCTCAAAATCAAATGCAGAAAAGCAGAAATAGTAAATGCATCCTTCTCAGATCATGAAGCAATAAAACTCACATGTAATATAAAGCCAAGAGAAAATAGACCACAAGTTAATTGGAAATTAAATAAGCTAATCCTGAAGAATGAATGGGTGAAAGAGCAAATTGTAGACACAACCAATAATTTCATCCAGGAGAATGACAATAGTGATACAACATACCAAAATTTGTGGGATACAGCCAAAGCATTTATAAGGCGTAATTTTATACCTCTAGATACTTACTTGCATAAAACAGAGAAAGAGAAGTTCAATGAACTGAGCTTACAATTTAAAAAGCTAGACAAAGACCAAATGAAAAACCCTCAATTAAAAACCAAATTGGAAATTCTGAAAATTAAAGGGGAGATCAATAAAATTGAAAATAAGAAAATTATCCAATTAATAAATAAAATTGAGTTGGTTTTATGAAAAGACCAACAAAATAGATAAGCCTTTAGTTAATTTGATTAGAAAAAGGAAAGAAGAAAATCAAATTGCTAGTCTCAAAAATGATAAGGGAGAACTTTCCTCCAATGAAGAGGAAATGAGAGTTTCTTTGCCCAAGTTTATGCTAGCAAATTTTATAATGTAAATGAAATGGAGGAATATCTACAAAAATATAGATTGCCTAGGTTAACAGAAGAGGAAATAAATTATTTAAATAGCCCTATTTTGGAAAAAGAAATAGAACAAGCTATTAATCAACTCCCTAAAAAAAATCTCCAGGGACAGATGGATTTAAATGAGAATTTTACCAAACATTCAAAGAACAATTAATCCCAATACTATATAAGCTATTTGAAAAAATAGGGAAAGAAGGTGTATTACCAAATTCCTTCTATGACACAGATATGTTGCTGATAGCTAAATCAGGTAGGGAGAAAACTGAGAAAGAAAACTATAGAC
>JAJPUD010016140.1:0-19083 GCA_023553655.1 Myrmecobius fasciatus | reverse complement strand
AAAATAGGGAAAGAAGGTGTACTACCAAATTCCTTCTATGACACAGATATGGTGCTGATAGCTAAACCAGGTAGGGAGAAAACTGAGAAAGAAAACTATAGACCCATTTCCCTAATGAATATTGATGCAAAAATTTTAAATAAGATTTTAGCAACAAGATTACAGAAAGTTATCCCCAGGATGATACACCATGACCAAGTAGGATTTATACCAGGAATGCAGGGCTGGTTCAATATTAGGAAGACTATTAGCATAATCAATTATATTAATAACCAAATTAACAGAAAACATATGATTATCTCAATAGATGCAGAAGACGCCTTTGATAAAATCCAACACCCATTCCTATTAAAAACACTGGAGAGTATAGGAATAAATGGGCTTTTCCTTAAAATGATTAGTAGTATCTACTTAAAACCTTCAGCAAGCATCATATATAATGGAGTCAAACTAGAACCATTCCCAATAAGATCAGGAGTGAAACAAGGCTGCCCACTGTCACCATTATTATTTAATATTGTCTTAGAAATGTTAGCTTTGGCAGTAAGAGAAGAAAAAGAGATTAAAGGAATTAGAGTAGGTAATGAGGAAACCAAACTATCACTCTTTGCAGATGACATGATGATATATGTAGAGAACCCTAAAGATTCAACAAAAAAACTACTAGAAACAATTCACAACTTTAGCAAAGTTGCCGGATACAAAATTAATCCACAGAAATCATCAGTATTTTTATATATTACCAATAAAGTTCAGCAGGAAAAGATACAAAAAGAAATTCCATTCAAAATAACTGTTGATATATAAAATATTTGGGAATTTATCTGCCAAGGGAAAGTCAGGAACTATATGAACTAAACTACAAAACACTTTCCACACAAATAAAATCAGACCTAGTCAATTGGAAAAACTTAAAATGCTCATGGGTAGGTTGAGTGAATATAATAAAAATGACAATACTACCCAAACTAATTTATTTAACTTATTTAGTGCCATACCAGTCAAATTCCCAAGAAATCATCTTACAGATCTAGAAAAGAGTAGCAAAATTCATTTGGAAAAAAAAAAAAAGTTCCAGAGTTCAAGAGAATTAATGAAAAAAAAGGCTGATGATGGTGGCCTTGCTGTACCAGAGCTAAAACTATATTACAAACCAGTGGTCATGAAAACCATTTGGTACTGGCTAAGAAATAGAGTAGTCGATTAGAGGAATAGGATAGAATCACAAGACAAACTAGGCAATAACTATAGCAATTTTGTTTTTGATAAACCCAAAGACGCCACCTTCTGGGATAAGTACTCACTATTTGACCAAAACTGCTGGGAAAATTGGAAACTAGTGTGGAAAAAATAGGGCTTGACCCACATCTAACACCACATACCAAGATAAGATTTAATTGGGTTCATGATCTGGATATAAAGAGTGATACTATAAGTAAATTAGAGGAACGTAATATAGTTTACCTCTCAGACCTATGGAGATGGAATAAATTTATGTCCAAAGAAGAACTGGAACTCTTAATTGAAAACCAGATAGGTAACTTTAACTATATTAAGTTAAAAATTTTTGTACAAACAAAACCAATACAGTCAAGATTAGGAGGGAAGCAATAAATTGGGAAATCATCTTTCCATTTAAGGGTTCTGATAAAGTCCTCATTTCTAAAATATATAGAGAATTGTCTCATATTTATAAAAATTCAAGCCATTCTCCAATCAATAAATGGTCAAAGGATATGAACAATTTTCAGAGGATGAAATTAAAACTATTTATAGTCATATGAAAAGGTGCTCCAAATCACTATTGATCAGAGAAATGCAAATAAAGACAACCCTGAGGTACCACTACACACCTGTCAGATTGGTTAAAATGACAGGAAAAGTTAATGATGAATGTTGGAGGGGATGTGGGAGGGCTGGGACACTGATGCATTGTTGGTGGAGCTGTGAATGGATACAGCCATTTTGGAGAGCAATTTGGAACTATGCTCAAAAAGTTATCAAACTATGCATATCCTTTGACCCAGCAGTGTTTCTATTGGGCTTATATCCCAAAGAAATCATAAAAGAAGGAAATGGCCCCACATATGCAAAAATGATTGTGGCAGCCCTTTTTGTAGTGGCTAGAAACTGGAAACTGAATAGATGCCCTTCAATTGAAGAATGGCTGAATAAATTATGGTATATGAATATTATGGAATATTATTGTTCTGTAAGAAATGACCAGCAGGACGATTTCAGAGAGGCCTGGAGAGACTTGCATGAACTGATGCTGAGTGAAATGAGCAGAACCAAGAGATCATTATATACGTCAACAACAATACTATTTGACGATCAATTCTGATGGACATGGCTCCCTTCAACAATGAAATGTTTCAAACCACTTCCAATTATTCACTGAAGAAAGCCATATACACCCAGAGAGAGGGATGTGAAATGTGGACCACAACATAACATTCCCATACTCTTGATTGATGTTTGCTTACATTGTGTTTCCTTTATCTGATTTGTCTTTTGTGTAGATATGATTTTTCTTGCATAACAATGATAAGTTGGGAAATATGTATACATATATTCGATTTGCCAAGTATTTTAACATAATTAACATGTAGTAGATATCCTGCCATCTAGGGGAGGGGTGCG
Source organism: Myrmecobius fasciatus (assembly GCA_023553655.1). Classification (NCBI taxonomy): domain Eukaryota; kingdom Metazoa; phylum Chordata; class Mammalia; order Dasyuromorphia; family Myrmecobiidae; genus Myrmecobius; species Myrmecobius fasciatus. Next base: position 16,440 of record JAJPUD010016140.1, on the reverse strand, counting down.
GAGTTGGGGGGAAAAATTTGTAACAGAAAGCTATGTAAGAGTTAATGTTGAAGAATTACCCACACATATGTTATGCAAATAAAATTCAAATAAAATAAAATAAAATAACTGTTGATAGTATAACATATTTGTGGATCTATCTGCTAAGGGAAAGTCATGAACTATATGAGAAAAACTACAAAACAGTTTCTACACAAATAAAGTCAGATCTAAACAATTGTAAAAATATCAAGTGCTGTTGGATAGATCAAGGAAGTATAATAAAAATAACAATACTGCCTAAAGTAATATAATTATTTAGTGCTATACTAATCAAACTCCCAAGAACCTATTTTACTGACCTAGAAAAAATAACAAAGTTCATCTGGAAGAACAAAAGGTCAAGAATTTCAAGGGAAGTTTTTTTTTTTTTCTTTTTGGGGGGTGAGTTCTGAGGGAGGGAAGCAGGAAGGTATGCTGTTAATACCTAGAAATTTTTATTTCAAAAATCATCTTATACAATTCTTTATTAAGATAACTACTTTATGCCTAATACATTTCTACCCTTGTTTTAATAATGAAAATCTGATTTCATATTATCCTTTAAAAATACCATTTAAGTTTGCTAGAAACAATTCCATAGTACTTTTGTTTTGATTATTAATGTAGCTGCACTGACAGCCAATTTAAGCAATAGCAAAATGGAAAATCCTGGTTTGAAATTCAAAACAATTATGAATTCCACAAATGTTCATATTGCTTAAGCAGATTAAATGTAAATGATGAAAGAAACCAAGTTAAGAAAAGAGGAATGACTGAAAGTGACTGTCAGCTAAGAGCTGAATATAAAAACCCAATTATTGTGACCACTGTGTAGTAATTGTATAGGGAGTGGGGAACAGTTTTAAAATCTCTTGTAAAAATAGTATGCAAAGAAGGGTAAACCACATTCAAAAAATAATAGTAGCAATTAAGAAACTTTCATCATTGGGCAAAAGAATGCAAGCATATAAATTGCCACTAAATATGATCAAAGAAAATGAACTCCAATAAAGCTGATGAGATGGTCAACAAATCTGGCTAATTAAAATATTGCTAGTGGAAATATCTTAGGCAAGTAGAGTATAAGTATGAAGTAATACAAATTATTTTTCAGGCAGTATTTTTCACATTAATAGGGCTTTTTCTAAGAAATTAAAATATTTCATAATTCTAATGAGAATGTCTTTCCAAAAAACTGATTATATATGGACAATTACAACCTAGAGTCATATTTTAAAATATTTGAAATGACAGCTTTCTTACATATAATCTGTATAGTCATTAAAAGATACATAAGCACTTTTACATTGTTTAATAAATCAAAATAATATTTTGGGGTAATTTCATTTCTTTTTTTTTAATAGCCTCTTATTTTCAAAATATATGCAGTGGTAATTTTCAGCATTCTCTCTTGCAAAATCTTGTGTTCCAAATTTTTTCTCTCCCTTTTCCCTATCCTCCTTTCCTGGACAGCAAGTAATCCAATATATGCTAAACATATGCAACTCTTCTAAACATATTTCCACATTTATCATGCTGCACAGGAAAAATCATATCAAAAAGGGAAAAAAATGAGACAGAAAGAAAAAAAAAGCAAGGAAACAAAAACAAAAAGGTAAAAGTACTCTGCTGTGATCTACATTCAGTTTCCAAAATCCTCTCTCTGGGTGCAAATGGTTCTCCCCTATTGGAAATGGCCTGGATCATCTCATTGTTAAAAAGAGACAAGTTCATCAGTTGACCATCACATAATCCTATTCTAGCTGTCATAATGTTTTCTTGGTTCTACTTACTTGCACATGTGGGTTCTTTTCCATTTGTTATAATCTCTTTAGGATACAGACCCCGTAGAGACACTTAGGGTCAAAGAGTATGCAGTTTCATAGCCTTTTAGGCTTAGTTCCAAAGCTAATTCCATTTCTTTAATGCTTGTAGAAGTTTTGGCTAAATTTTTCTAGATTCCAATTGATATTATTTTTAGTATGTTGCAAATTTGGGTTTTCTTTCCTCTATTTAAAATAATGAGTGTGTGGTGCACTGGAAAGAGAAACAGTTCTAGAATCAGATAGCCTAAGTTCAAATTCCCATATTTGGCATTTACTACTTGTGTGACCCTTAGAAAGTAATTTAATCTCAGACCTGTTTCCTTCTCTGTGAAATGATTTAGTTCAACTAGGTGATTTCCAAGTCCTTTCCAGTTCTAGATAAAGAAGGGTTGTAATATGAATTTTAGAGACATGAGCTACACTGATAAAACCACATATCTAAGTATACTTTACCAAAGCATAACAGGATGGCTTTAAAGCTTAAAGAGATTTCTAATAGATTATTTTAGAATAGATAACAATAATAATAATAGCTAACATCTATATAATGTTTCAAAGTCATCAAAGTGTCTTTAAAATATTAGTTTCTTCACAATAACTCTGAAATATCTCTAGTTTATCACCTCATTTCATATATGAAAAAAGGTAGATCCAAAAAGATGAAACAATTTTTCATATAAGGAGCGAGAGGCAATGCCAGGTTTTAAAACCAGCTGGTAATTACTAATATGCCAAAAATGACTTAAAATATTTGTTCTAATGAATCTTAGGAAGGGAATGGGAGGAGAACAGGATATGGGAAGGCAGAGAGGGTTATAAAAGAGAGGGTATATTGAGGGAGGGAACTCCTTCACTTTTGAGGAGGAACAGAGTAAAAAGGGAGAGAGAATAAATGGGGGGGAACACAAATAGCAATAGTTACTGTAAAAAAAATTTCAAAACAAATTTCACTCATGGAATATTATTGTTCTCTGAGAAATAATGAGCCGGATGGTGTCAGGGAAGAAAAAAACCTGGAAAGTCCTCCATGAACAAAGGGAAATATACTGTATATAAAGTAATAGTAATGTTCTGGGATAACCAGCTGTAAATGACTTTGTTATTCTCAATATTAGAATCATCCCCAACTGCTTTGAAGGACTTATGATGAAAAATCCTGTCCATATCAACAGAAGGAATTAATCATATTTGAATACAGGTGGAACCTTTTTTTTATTTCTCTAACTCTATTTTTAAATTAATTTTTCTTGAGGTTTTTTTTTTTCTTTAGGATGGGATATCTATGTTTTCTTTCACAACTCACCTTTTATGGGAATATTTAGTATGACTTCACTTGTGGTTTCTTAATTATGGGTGGGGATAAGGGAGAGAACCTAGAACTCAAAAATCTTAAAATAAGTAGCTATCAATAATATAACAACAAAAGAACAACTTTTGATATATAAAAGCATGTCAAGCATGTGGATTCATATAGATAAAGACACCTCAGTCTTGAGTTCATCAACAAATGAGCCCCATCCACAGGAGGAAGAGATTCCTCAAAGTGAATTTACATGGGGTTTTATATGTGCTTAAGCCATAAAAGCAAAGTGAAGGCTTCAGGCAAAAGGTTATTGAGAAAGTATATTGCAAGACCTGGCTGATCAGTTAAGGTACTATGAATTAAGTGATCAAACTATTTTTTGCTTTTTTGTTTTTTTGTTTTTGTTTTTGTTTTTAATCAGAAAACATTTGTAGTCTTCCAGAATAGATAGTAGCACAACAGTTTTTGTGGAAGGATCTTAAGAGTTGGAAGCATGACAATGAGGACCTCTAACGAGTGAGCTAAAGCTTAACACAAGATGGAGGGCATTGTGCTCAGTTCAACAAGATCAAAGGGGTTAATACACAAGTGCAACTGTAAATCCCTATAATAATTGACTCAAAGGAGTTTTATGACCTTTGTAATTCTTTAATTTTTTTGGGAAAATGCAGTTAATCTGTTAAAAGGGTTATGATAAAGCAAGTACTTCTGATAGCTTAACTTGCCATGCAGGTGTGAGCTATGGTTTAAAATTGTGCTCAAAGTAATTTTAGAGATTTTAGAAATGGTTAGAAAATTGTCAAACACCTTCATTTTACACATGTGGAAAACAAGTTATTCTTCCAGCTTGTTGTAAATCATTACAATACATAATTCTACCACCCAACATATTAATTTTCCTTCCAATCTGCCAAACCAATATGAATATTTTCTTTGTTCATTTCAGTCTTTAATAAATCATGTATGCACATAAATATTTGTATAATACTAAGTATATATACACATATGCAAATAAATATATATATATATATAATTATGCATAAATTTTTTAAATGCATATATTATATATATATTTGCATGTGAGTGGTTATATATACATTTATGTAACAGATTTGTCATATATAAATTATACATATATTTACAAACCTTTGTGTGTGTGTGTGTGTGTGTGTGTGAGTGTGTGTGTAACAGAGAGAGAGCAGGGGGAGAAGAAAGAGACAGCAAAAGAAAAAAAGACTTGCAATACAACACAAGAGAATGCCTTCCCTTCATATTGAATATAACATGATAGCTCTGTTATAAAGTATTCTATGAACTGGACATAAATGTACTATATGTTAGAACTTCCAGTGCATTATACAGAGTTCAGATATCACAAAAAACTGCAAATTTAGCATATCATAAATTGGAAGAAAACTAATAGCTTATAACAAACAATGGGCATTTAATTAACATCAATTTTGTGTGCTTTCTTAAAGTTTAAAAGGGCATTGAGGTTGATTTAGATAACCCAAGTTTATTAAGAATCTATCCAGAATCATTACAACTGATGCCTTTTTTCTTCACTCAATAAGTGATTTTCAAAGCTACTCTGATTATTCTTTGTAAAGGAGTAATTGTGAAGCTTAATGGAGAAACGCATCATAGGTTATAGGAAATTTAAGTGTGTTTTCAGTTGTTTGGTTGAACCACCATAAGTAGCAGAGGGACAATTTAGTGACGTAATTTCTCCCTAGAGAGAGGTCCTTAGGGGTATAATGCAATATTCCTGTCCTATTCAACATGGTTGTTAATGACTTGGGTAATGCAGAGATGACACATTTATTTAAATGATATATACCACAATCAATCAATAAACATTCATTAAGTATCTACTATGCTAAATGTGCAAAGCACAATCACTAATATAGGAAAATACTGAAACTAGATTTTTAAAATATTATCAATGTACTTATCAATTAGCATGATTAAAATCAACTATTCAACTTTGGGCCTTTGGGATAGCTTGTTATAAAGTAGGAAAACTATTTTTTGTATAATGCTGATATGTTATTCACCAATATTTGAGGAAAAAATATTGGAATTATGCACCAAAATGTATTCACAATGTATTGTGTATGTACATATGTGTATGTTTACATATGTGTATACATACACACACACACACACACACACACATATATATACAATTTGGGAGATTATGGCAAAATTAAATTTCCTGAAGAAGTTCATCAATATTTTATTTCAGTTTTATGACAGCATGCTAGCATGGATTCTAAATCATTCTCTCACATTTTCCCAATCACCACTTAAGTGAATCAAAGCCATGTGTCTGTCCCCATGTTTTTTAGCATGATGTTTTCAACAATGTTATTAGATTCCTTTAATAAGGACAAAAATGGCATCAAGGTCAATTACTTCAATTACAATAAATTATTTTACTTCAAAAGATTACAAGCCAAGGCTAATGTAGAAGGAGAGTTGATAAACAACTTTTGTTTATAAAAAGATTGTGAACTCAGTGCAATATCTAAATCTGAGATGCAGCAGAGTATGGACCAATTCTTTACTGTTTTTGCTAATTGTGACCTGACAACACCAATAAAACCAAAGTTCTCCACTAGGCAGCATTGCATCATCCATATATAGAATCATTACTTAACTGCAAATTAATTAATTCTAATTGCTGTGTATGTTTACTTACCTTAGCAGTATTTTTTTTCAGGAATATGCACATAGATAATGAGATTGATTACCATATTGCCAGAGTAGTTTTTGGGAGTCTGAAAAGGAAAGTTTGAAAGAGAATAGGTTATTAGACTGGCTATCAACATGAAGGTCTATCTAGTCAATGGGCTGACCTTATCGGAGTATGCCTGTGAAACCTGGACAATATACGAACATCATGCTAAGAAACCAAATTGTTTCCATCAGAATTGTCTTAGGAATATTCTGAAGATCACCAGTAAGAGAAGGTACCAGACACTGAAATTCTTTCTTGAGGTGAATTGCCAAATATTCAAACTACTCCAGAGGGTGCAACTCTGATGGGCAGATTATGTTGTTTCAACGTCAGTTATAGATCTGCCTAAAAGAATATTGTATGGAGAATGCTTATATAACAAACAATCACATAAAGGTCAGAAGAGGCAATGCAAGGAAATTCTAGGTTTCTAAAGAATTTTGGAATTGATTGTGAGACATGGGAGACACTACACTCAACATTATGGGCTTGCATAAAGGAAGGTGCTGTGTTCTAAGAAAAGCAGAATTGTAGTAGCTCAAAGAAAAATGTGAGATGTGCAAATTTAGAGACATCACCATTCCAAGGAAAATTTGTGCCTGAAGTGATTGAGCCTTCTGAGGTTGTATTATTTTGATCAGTCTCACTTAGTAACACTGTGTCTTGACTCTAACATAATGATGTAATTTTGGTCCTTTTCAAGAATATAGGACAATAAACAATACATACATTTATGTATGTAAATCTTACTACTTTCCTATAGGATTATATTCCAAATACTTTATCTCAGGTGTCATCAATGTCACCAGTGCACAAAACAGCACAGCAAAGGTAATATTGATAAATAGTTGTCATTTGTAAGTCTGATATAGATGCAAAGAGAGGTGGAAAATGAATTTTAAAAGGAAGATAATAGATATTCTCTCAGGACCTTTTAAATTATTAATTCTATACATTACCTAGAATTTTGTGTTCAGTATTAAGGTTAAAGGATGTTAGAATAATCAAGAAACTGGAGTTTACTACATTTCAGGATCAAAGGAAGTTAGAGCAGAGATAATTTAGGAAAGGAAGAGACATGACAGCAGTCTTCAGATATTTGAAGGGATCTCATGTAAAGAAAGAAGGATCAGTCTTGTGCATTTTGCCCCTAGAGGAAACAAGCAGGAACAAGAGAAATTGAAATGAAGCAAATTTGAGGCCTTTTTCAAGAAAAAATTTCATTACTATTAGAACAGTCCTGAAATCAAATGAGTAGCCTCAAGATGTAGGAAGTTCCCCCTTCTTGGATATCTTCAAAAAAAAAAAAGACTAGAAACTACTTGTTACATATCTTAGAAAGTAGTAGAATCCTTTGTTATTTGGCTTGGACAAGATTTCTGAGGAACACTCATCTGACTCTCAAAAACTGAGATTCTCTGATATGACAATATGAATAAAAAAGAGTGATATAGGAAAATGAGACTCAAAAGAAAGGAAACAAAAAAAGCATAACGAGAGAAAAAGGAATAGTTAGAAATGCCAGAAAATGAACAGCAAAAGAAAAAGTGGAAGATAGAAGAGGTAAAAAGTGAGGCATTGGCAAGTACCCCCAACAACTATAGATGTTGCTTATGTTCCATCATGGAAGATTAAATTAACAATTTTCTAGTCTTAGTCTGTTCTCATTTAGTATATATTTCAGTGTAACTTTACAGGAGATTATCAGTTAAATCCCAGAACTGGATATATACAAAACAAATAAAAGTTTCTTTTATGGTAGACACAAAGAAGGAAAATATTCTTTTTACTTCCCTCCATAAGTTTATATATTGTGCAAAAATAGTGTTGCAGTAGGCAGCATAAAGTGATACCTAATATATTTGTAATATTTTTAATCTTGCAAAACACTCCATAGATATCTCAAGTGATTCTCAAAATCTTTTTAGGTTTTACTACTCCCATTTTATAGCAAAGAAGTGGAGGCACATTTACATGAAATGGCTTGCCTGTAATACATTAAAGTCTCATTGTAGACTTATTCCTGAATTTTGTCCATTTCTGTTGGCTTTCAATACTCATAGCCTCCTCCTGGTTTCATTCAAGTCTCAATTAAAACCCTACCTTCTGCAAGAAAGCTTTCTTAGTTTTCTTTATTCTTAGTGCCTTCCCTCTAAGACTACCCCCCAATTTGTCTTGTATGCATCTTGTCTGTACATTGTTGTTTGCATATTGTCTTATCTGTTAGACTATGCATTCATTGAGAGTAGATACTCTTTCTTTTTTCTTTTTCTTCTTTGTATCCCCAATATATACCATAGTGTTTGGTACATAACAAATGCTTAATTAGTGCTACTTAGCTGAATGACTTTGAGACTACTATTATTTCCAGTAAACTACCATGTTCTGTTAATAGCAAAAGTAACACACCATGACATATAGCCTCTACCTTTCAAAAACCTCCCTTATATGGAGTAAATATGTTACCTCTATATCGATGATCAAAGAAATCTTCCTTGGACTGACACTGCTATTCACAGAATAGTGAATCAGGACAAAGAGAACTTCTAATCACATCTAATTTGACTACAACTCTATGGCCCACAGGGTTGGCTGCAGATTTATTGTCAAGCAATTGCTCAGATCAAGAAGTAATTTACCCAATTCAAATATTAAAATGCCTTAGAAATAGGGCTGTGAAAAATTCATTTTCCTTATTTTAGTCACCTTCAAATACAAATCTAATTGATATCTGTGATCTCAGCTAGAAGTTGACACTCAGCTATTATGACTTCTGAGAAAAAGGGACTGATTAAGTGGCAGCATATTGCTATAGAAAGGTTTTAGAATCAGGGACACTCAGTTCAATTTTTTTAAAATTTGAATCTATTCCAGATTGGGCCAGAAATCAAACTAAATGCTCTAGGGCAGGAGTTCTTAACCTAGCATCCATGAAATGTTTTTAAGTTTAACATATTACAATTTGTTTCCTTTGTAAAGCTATATATTTTATTTTATGTATTTAAAAACATTATTTTGAGAATAGTCATCAGATTGGGCAGTGGGTCTATGTCAGCAGTGGTCAAAACAAGGGAGTCAACCCTTCTTTACCAGTGTTCTAAGAATAGTTTTTACAATATTAAATAAGTTTTTTTTTTTAATTTAAAAAAGTATAAAAACATTCTTAGCTCAAGGCCAAATCAAAAATAAAACTATTACCTAAATTTGGCCCTAATATATTATATTCCAAAATGCTAAAAAAAAGCCCTATCTATACAGTCTTTTCCAGATTCAAAACATATAATTTTGCCAATTTGATGATTAAAAATTATCTAAATTATTCAAGCTATATTAATCAATTAAAATAGCCTTCCCTGTAGTAATTGAATATATGGCAGGTGAATGAGGACAATATTCAATTTCCTGACATCTAAATTCCTTATTCCTGGTTATCCAAGAACCTTAATGATGATCCTATCACTTACACAGGGTAATGAAACGTAGCCCTGTATAAAGAGAAGAGAAGGATGTCATTAATGGGAACAAATAGCTCTGGATGTTGGGGAGTGAAGGGAAGGAATCAAATGAATGGATAGGAACAGAAGTAGAAATTCTGACTACATTGTAGAAAAAAAGTGCTGACCAGTGATGAGGTAGAATAATACTAAAGGACTTTGCTCAAGATGCGCTTGCTAAACAATCCAGTTTGTGTCTAGTATGGCAGTGGCTATGCTATATTATCTCTTTCAACTATATAATTCATTGAGTATATTGGTCATCAGCACCTCAGTATTAGACCAACCAGAAGGAGGTATAAGTTAAATCAAGTTTTAGATATTTAATATATGTGTGATCCCAGGCAAGTTATTGTTTGCTTCAATTTCCCAAACTATAAAATAAGAAACATAATAGCATTTGCCTCATAGAATTCTTGTGAGAATCAAATGAGCTAATTCTGATACAAAGTGCTTAGCTAGTGCCTGATACATAGACAGAATAAATGCTACTGCCCTTCTTTCTTCCTTAGGTGAAAAAATGAAGCCCTGTTTTGCTTTATTTTGTTTTGTTTTTTCTGTAGAGCTCCTTATTGCCAATTGAAAATTGCTCCTCAATGGAATCAGGGTGAATGTTTCTTTTCAGTTCTCTGAATAATATTTCTCTTTAGGAACAAGAGCATCATTGAGCCAATTGAAAGGTGGGTAGTGATAATTCACTGTTTTGGACAAAATTTAGCAAGACTCTCGACAATCAATATGAATAATGCAGAGTCAACTAGAACTGGATCAATGAAGAGATGTCATAGCAAGATGGAACAGAATATTCTACTGGAGATTCAGAGATCACTTTTCTGTGAATTGGTTGATTTTGGACAAATTGTTTATTCTTTCAATTAAATTCTATAAACTTTTATGAAGCACTTAAGATATATAAAGCCTTGTCCTAGGTGCTAGTGATATCAAGAAAAAACTAAGAGTTCTACATTTCTTGTTTAGTTCTATTGGGAGCCACAACACATACACAAATAAATACATTTTTTAAAATGCACAATGTAATAGAAAATAAATTTAAGAGGGAATGATTCTAGCAACTGGAAAGATAAGAAAGATGGCCACTAACCTGTGATTTGAAGAAATTCTATAAGGCAGAAGTAATTAGGGAATATATATTGTATTTTCCTCATCTTTCTATTAACTGGAGTGAAGAACATCTATCATGTTCATGTCACATACTTTTGATTAAGTTTTGATCCTGCATGTAAAAACACCTTGAAAATCAGAACAAATTCTAGGTGTATGGTACGGTGTATGGTAGAAAGAGCACTGGCTCTGAGGTCAGAAAACCTGAGTACAAATCTTGTCACTCACCCTTATAACAATGTGAACTTTGACAAGTCACTTACTGGAGCTTAGTTTCCTCATATGTAAAATTAATGGATTGAACTAGATGATCTCTGAAGTCCCTTTTAGCTTTACATTTATGGTACTATCCATATCATGTTGTTTTCAGCTATTCTCTTTTTGACTCAAAATTCATCTAATAATTGCATATTGGTATAAAAAACATGTGTTAGTCATTTTTGAAATATAAGGCTTCTTCTCTTATCTTTATCCATGTATCTTTTGCTGTCCCCCAAGAGGTAATGAAGATGTTGTAAAAAAAAATAGATAATTGGAGCCTTTCATGTTATTAGCACCAAAGTCTATTAAGCAACATATTTATTGGTGGAACTGCCATGGTATCACAATTAAAGGGAAACATGAGAATCAGGAACATATTCGTTAGTAATTTGTTGTGGGTCAATTTAATTGTCCTGTGGCACTTATGCTTCTAGCAACTCAATAAATCGTTCAGTTAGAGTAAATGCTATGATGAGTATTAAAGATAGGAAAATATAATTAGCTCTATTAGGATTTAGTCCTATTTGTGGCCAAATAATAAAGTTATTATTCTTTACCTTCATTGAAAACAATTATTTTAAAACCTCACAGGTCCAGTATTTGCATGCCCTTTACACATGGTAAACTCCTTTTATCTATGAAAGCCATAAAATACAAAATTATTAAAAGTTAATCTGTTTAATGGAAAGTTATTCTATATACTAATCATTAATCAACTTAGTAAAAGGTTCTTGGATGACTAGTAAGTGCTGACACTAGTAAGTGTCAAGTATGAAAGAGAAGGATGTGGCAAATTTTAATGTCTTGAATTGAGTTTGTACTTAGTAGAACCTTAATCAGTACTGAATAGAAATGAATCATTCCTGATATCAAAACTAAAAGACAATAAGGATATAATTGTGTATCTAAATGTGTAGCATATATGATAAATACTACAGAATTTCAAAGGAGAGATCACACTAGACTAGAAAGTTCAGAGAACTGATGGAAATAAACTGAGAAAAGTCTTAAAAGATGGAGTAGATTTGAGTTACCTCAAAAAGGTTATCTAAATGTAGAGAATATCACAAAAATCACAGTCTTTGAAACTTTACCAGAATCACAAAATCTTAAAGTGAAAAAGTAAAAAGAGACTATGGAGGATTGATATATTAAAATAAAAAATGAGTTTTGGAAATAAACTTGCTAAACTCTGTGCTATTCAGACCAAAAATAACTTATTTTGTTCAGTTCTAGGCACTAAATGTAAGAAGGATAGATCATGATAGTAAGCACAATATATGAATTCATGGTATATGACTATCAAATCAAGAAAACTGAGGTGTTTACTTGGAGAAGAGGTAACTTGGAAAGTAGAATGACAGTTGTCTTTAAATCTTTGAAGATATAAAATGGAAGAAAGTTTTTACCTATTCATTTTGACTTGGCAAATCCAATTAGGAATAATGAGTATAATGCGCAAGGAGTTAAACAAGCATTTATCACATCCTTACTATATATGATGCTGTACTAGATTCTTAGAATACAAATATATTACAAAATAAAGACAATCCTGGTTGTGTTCAATGGCAGAATAATGATGAAAGGAAACTCAAAAGGGAGAATTAAATATAAAGTTTCCTACTATCACATATAACCTCAGGTGGAATGGACTGCCTTCAGAGATAACTTAGATTAAATTATGTAAATAAAATGCTTTCTAAAATTTAAATAAAATTTGATAATTGTGATTTTGATTATTGTTTGACTCTACCTCACTAAAATCCTCAAGCAAAGATAAAATGATCACTTCTCATAATTGTTGTGGAACTAATTTTTTGCCCATATGCAAGTTAGATTTCATAGCCTTTGAAGTCCTCAAAAGTTTGAGATTTCGTGATTCTAGTCTCTTCTGGAACATAGGCAAATTATTCCAAAAATGGCAGTTCTTCAAAAATTTTTGAAACTGTTCTTTTAGAATTACATTCAGAGAAAATCTATCAGCCATTAAAAAAAATCAGCCAATATTTTATAGTCACAGTACACTCTCTCTTAGGTTTAACCTCCTATTTTCCCCAAATCTTCTGATCTTCCTATCTTTTCCTCTTTCAATCAGTTTAACTCCACCTCATCTTCTCTTCCCTGATGCTTGAGTCTCTTAGGCCAAGAAACTGGAAGGGTCTTGAGTTGATACTATGTGAAATTTGAAGGACTTCCAAGGGAGAGCTACTGTAGGGAGGAACTAGGGAATCAGAATGAAATTGAAAACATTAGGGAGTCTCATATGGACACCTTAGGATGAATTCATTCATTTATGGAGGATCCCTCTGCTAAAAGTATTTGTGAACAAGGCTGATGACCTGGGTGTAATTAGCTGAGAACCAGAAATATGAGTTGCCAGAAGTCAAATTGCCTTGAATCGTGATTGCCAGTATATGAAAATCCAGACTACCCTATTACAGCAAATTAGGGGATAGTTATTCACTTAGAAAAGAATTCCTTTCTTAGGAAAAAATTCAGAATGGGATTCTTTTACATAACTAGCTACAATAGTGCAGTGAAAACATTATTTGCTTTATAAAAGTACCAATTTGCCCAGCTTTTCAAGAGAGCATCTGTTGTATTTAAAATGATTCACCCATAATACTTCTGTCTTATTATGCTATAGAAAAAACACACCATTAACCCTGGAAAATTGATGTATTTGTCATGTGGTTTATTCTTTAAGTCTACATGGTTTAATACATATTTTGTTCTTCCATTTAGTTTTGTTTTAATTTGAATTTGTGTATCACTAATTCATTTACTCCAATATGTAAATTACCTTATTATAATACAGGCCCTGAATACATTTATAGAATGCAAAACAAAAAAAAAACTGGTTTTGAGCACTTCAAATAATAAAAATATAACACCTTTATTCTGTTTTTTTTTTTATTCCTAATTTCATGATATTCCAATAAAAGCAACAATTTTAGGCTTTTTTTTTTTTGGAATTCTAAGACTAAATAAATCATTTTCCCTGAAGCTCTTTAAAATTGCAATGAAACTGACTGAGTTATATTATGAAACATTTGTTATGTCATATGGCATATTTATGTAATAAAATAGAAGATAATTATTATGTTCAAAGAAAAAATGTGTAAATCTCCCTCAGATCAATTAAATAATTAAAGATTTAAAAATTAAATCTCAGTAGTTTAGATTACATAAAATCTGCTCAGCTGCATCCTAATATAGAAGAGAATTCTAAACTTAGTAGTTATGAAAACTTGGATATGAATGCTTCCTTACACAATTACTTTCAGTGAAACAATGGGAAGTCCTTTAACTGTTCTGAATTTCAGTTCCCTTATTTATAACATGAGATTAATAATAGTAGCTACATTGCAATTTTGTAATGGATGGGAAAAGTAAGCATATGTGAACTACTTTGAAATTGTCAAAGCTCTATAGAATTGTGATATTTTTCTAAAAGAAAAGAAGCATGTATGTATTTATGTACATATATGCTACACAAACACATATGATATTATATAAATACAAGACCTTTTATTCAAGAACCCTGAAATAGCTTGATAAAAGTAAGTTTCCTTTTCAAATTTTATCCTTTTATAAACTATAAATTCAACTATCAATTAACTTTTTTAAGTCATTGTATTTCAATAATAAAATAAAAGGGAAAAATCAAGAAAAAGTTCCAGATATTCCTCTCTTGTGCATTTAAATATATTTTGATTTTTCATAAGTGCACTATTGTCTTTGTTTTTGCTTTTTCATAACTTTACAACTGACTATCTATTTATTTCTAAGGAATAGCCTTGAATGAACATGTGGAGTAGGATGCTCTGTGATGATAAATTCAACAATGTTTAGCATCATTAACAGGCATAGCTACAATTCTAATGTGCATACTGAAGATTGTTTACACACATAATCCTTGTAGTCTCTTGCATCAAGTCAAATTAAATCAGTAACTATCAAGTGCCTCTATGTGATAGTCATTGCGCTAAGTATGAACTACACAAAGAAAAGCTGAAAAAAACCAGCCCTGCTTTTAAGGAATTAATGATCTACTGGGAAAGAAAATATGCATATCATTATGTACAAATAAGATATATACAAAACAAATGGAACATAATCTTCCTATCCTTAAAATTGTTAGTATTTTCTTTATTACAAGATTCATTTGGCTTTGTATTATATAATTTTATTTTAATTTTTTTTAAATTCTGAACTTAACCAAACATCAAAAAAGATTATTAATCAATATGGAAGAACATAAAAAGAGGCTTCTATATAAAACCATGCTTTTCATTTCATACTGCTTGCATTAATATATGTATATTTGTGTGTTTATATGTATACATATATACACAATGCATTCTTAATATTATTTTCTTTTTGTATAATCATTTATTTTTAATTATATTGTCAATTTATGGAATTAAAACCATTTCTATAACATATTAAATTAAATAATGATTGTGTATGAAACTTCAACTCTTCTATGCAGAGCTTGCTATTCCTTTAAAAATACAAGATTATTGTGTAAATTTCATTTTTTCCCTTCTCTCCCTTGTCCTAGAGAGAACTACCATGAGCAAAAAAATAGGTATATGTGTATGTGCATGCATATATATATGCTAAATTATTCTATTCATATTTCCATATTTTAGTTCTTTCTCTGGATGCAGATAGTGTGTTTCCTTTATAAAAGTGTGAGCCATACTCCAATTGATAAATGATTTAAAAAATATGATTTGTGCCCAAAGGACTGTAATGTATTCCTTTGACCAAACAAGAGATTTGGGGGAAAAATAGAAAAGGAAAATTATGCATATGTACAAAAAGTATCTCTAGCAACTTTCTTCTCTTGTCAAAAAGAAAAAAAAGGGGGGGGCGGAGCCAAGATGGCGAACAGCAGACAGCTGTCTCTGTGAACTCCTTGGGACCTTCCCTCAAACCCAGACAAAGTGAGCCTTCCAACTGGTTTTTGTGTGAGAACTCCGCCAAACTTTTGGACTACAACCCACTTCTATCAAAACTCTACCTTGAAAGAACTCCGGATAAGGTTAGCCTCAGGGGAAATCCGCCACTGGTCACTTTCAGACTCCACCCTGGGCGGAAGTCAGGGCTGCGATAGAGGGGTGGATTTGAGGCACCCAGGAAGCCCCTGGGAGACTCCTAGGCCACTTTGCTCTGCTTGCGGGCAGGTGCTTTGGCAGATCTGCCTTTGGTAAAGGGTGGATGGAGAGCAGCTGAAAACGTGGTCCTAGTGCGAATCTAGCCCCACCAGCCTCAAACCGGAAGTCAACTCGGCAAACTGCCCCAGGGCAAATACAAATTGTTGCAGTTTTTTCTGTTTTTGACCAATATCCCAACTTTAAACCATGAGCAAGAAGCAGAAGACAGCTCTCACCATAGAAAGCTTTTATGGAGAAAAAATAGAACAGTCCCCAGATCCTGACATTATGAAAACAATCCCAGATGAAGCCACAAAGGCAGACTTAAGTTGGTCTCCCTTTCAGAAGGCTTACCTGGATGATTGCATTAAGACTCTCAAAAGAGAGCTAGAAGAAGAATGGGGAAAGAAATTGAGATCAGGGCAACAGAAATATCAAAAACTGGAAAATAGGACTGGTGAATTGGAAAAAGAAAACAGTTCACTGAAAAACAAAATTGGTGATT
>JAJPUD010016139.1:22637-35088 GCA_023553655.1 Myrmecobius fasciatus | reverse complement strand
AAAAGGGAACCCAAAGTAGTCAATTTAAAAACTTCCATGAGCAGTACAGAGAATAAAGGAATAAGTCAAGATAAAGACCATGAATAAAAAAATAAAAGTTTAGGCTATGCATAAATGGAAGGTTAAATAATAAAAAGAATGAAGGAAAGCTATTTTTTTTATAAAAGAGAGTCGAAAGCAAAAATTTAGCACTAACAAACAAAATTCCTTAAAGGAATGAAAGGAGTGAGCATTATACTTGATCACTTAACTGAGAGGAAGAAAAACACAATTAGTAAAAGGAAGAAAGAAAAAGAAACCAATACATTTAGCAAAATGCCAAACTTGGAAAATATCATTATAAATGTGAAGGGGAGAGGGACTTTAGGATAAAAAGAAAACAACAGACGAGAATAAGATTTCTTTGAAAAAATCCCAATTAAAAAAAATATTGGAGAGAAATGAGGAGAAATATTAACCTAATATACAAAACTTAAAATATGAATATATTAAACAATCCAATAAAGCAAAACATAATGATAAATATGTTGAAAAAACAAAGTACCACAACCTGTTGCTTATAATAAAATGTACCTAAAAACAAAGATATACACAGAAAAAGAGGAACTAGAAGAAAATTTATTATGCATCAGGCAACTGCAAGAGAAACTTCAAATCATGCTATCAGGCAATGCAAAAATAAGCATGCACAACATAAAGAGATTAAAAAAAAAAGAAAACAAACCAAACAGTTTGGCATCTAAATTTATAAAGAAAAAAAACTAGTTAAATTCCAAGAAGACATAGATAATAATACAATCCTGGCCAGAAATCTCAATGTTCTTCTTTCAGTTTTAGATAATTTTAAGAGAAAGATTTTTTTAAAAGGAAAATTTTAAATTGAACAAATTACAGGAAAAACTGAATTGAGAAAACATTTGATGTCTTTTGAATGGAACTGCTAAAGAATATACTTATTTCTTTGCACTACATGAAGCTTTTACAAAAATTGATCATTAAGGGGCAGCTAGGTGGCGTAGTGGTTAGAGCACCAGCCCTGAAGTCAGGAGGACCTGAGTTCAAATCTGATCTCAGACACTTCCTAGCTGTGTGACCCTGGGCAAGTCACTTAACCCCAATTGCCTCAGCAAAAAGCAAAAAAAAAAAAAAATTGATCATTAAGGCATAGGGATATTGAAAACGAATTTAACAAAGCAGAAATAGAAAATATATCCTATCCAGATCATAATACAATAAAACTATTAATCAATTCAGGGAGTACAAGCAAAAAACAGACTCAGATCCACACTTCACAATAAAATCCAAAATAATTTGTGGATAAAGGAACATATCTATAATTATATGAAAAAAATTATAATTATGAAACAGCATACCAAACTTTCTAGAATTCATCTAAAACTATCCCCAGAGGAAAATAAATAATTAAAAGAATATCCAGTGCTTTTGATTGAGATGTGTAAATATAATAAAATAACTATGCTACCAAAAATGTTTATTGCTCTTCTAAACCATTCTAGATATTCTTTGAATCATTCCTGTTATTTCAAAAGTCCTTGTGGTCACTCTGCTGTCTTGACTATTCTCCAGATCCAGTTTCATTGTTATGTTGTACTTGCCACTGAAATGTATCTTATCTTTGAATTGTTGGTTCATTTGTCCTTCTAGTCAGCTTTCATAGATTTTGATCAAAATATTATGCCAATTTTGACATAGTGTCTTTGCTCAAAATGTGCTGGTCACCAATCCGTTCCCTTTAGAAGGTTCAGCAGCACTACTATGCCTCTTAGTTAGTCCCAGCAACATATTCTCTTTGACTACTTATAACTCCCAGAGTTAACAGGTCTGTTTTCCAGAGTGTAAAGGTGTCCAGTTGGGATACAATTTCAGAGAGACTCTAAGTGACCACAGGAGTAAATTCTAAATTCCTATAGTAGTCCCATTATTCTGAGTTCTTTTTTTTTTCTTCAATTGTATTTCTTTAGTCTTTAACCTAGAATCTGAATGCTGCCCCTGAAAAGATTTAGGAAGGATACTTCAGGACCCTGCTGAGAGGGGTTTTCCAAGAAGCACTTGTAGTTGAGTGTCTCTTCTTAACCCCTTTCTGTCATAATTATCCATTTTCTTCTATGTTGTGTGCATTTCTGGCTCTCATTTTCAAGTCTCCTTCTCTAAGATCCTCACTCTTCCAACAACTACTTCTTTTCTTTTTCTTGCCTGGAGCAGAAAAGATTCAAGATCCTACATGCTCTCACTGAATTAAATCCAAAGTTTTAGTTTCCATTAAGGTCCAGAACTACTTTGGGGTTGAGGCAAGGCCAGAACAGATGTTCCCAGAGAGAATTCCCTCTCCTGAAAAACTGCAAAGGTCTGAATTTAAATCTATATATTCAGTAGCCACAAGTGTCAGAAGTGTCCATTCCTGTGTCCAGGCAAAGTATGAGAGTAGCAATGGGTGAGCAGAAAAAAGAAGGAATTGCATCTGAAATTGTGAGCTGGCAAATTGACTTTCAGCTACTTTTCTTATAAGAACTAATTTGTAATGGGTTCTTTTACTTCTTATCCTGCATTGATGCATTTTTTTAATTGGGGTCTTCTTAAATATAATATGTGGTGTGATGGAGATTTGCTGTTCTTAGGAAACCTCTCATTCACCATTTTCTCAAGATTCCTCTTACTTTTCTTCTAGTGATCTTTCCATTTTCAAGCAACATTCATTTTTCTTTTGGCTCCACTGATTTCATTATGCATTGATTCAGAAAAATCTTCCCACATTTCTCTGAAGTTCTCATGTTTGTCATCTCTTACTGAATAATAATATTCCATTACATTCAAATGACATAGTGTTCTTGTCATTCTCCAATCAAGCACCAAGTTTTATTTTGATTTTTGATCGCCACAAAGTGTGTTACTATGAATATTTTTGACATATTGTTAAAAAAAAACAAACTTTGGTTTATGTGTTTTTGAATACCTTGGGATATGTGCTTACTAGTGAGATTGATGAGTCAAAAAGTATAGACAATATAGTGATTTTTCTTGAATAATTCCAAAGTGATATCCAGAATGGTTGAATAATTTCACATTTCCACCAACCACATATTATTGTGCTTATCTTCCAACACTCATCCTGACCATGTTTTGGATCTTTGCCAGCTTGCATGTTGTGTGATGAAACCTCTGAGTTGATATAAATTTTAATTTCTCTTTAATTTAGAGATTTGGGAGCATATTTTCAACTGGTCATTTATGAGTTATAATTCCTTTTTTGAAAAATATGTCTTTGTATTTTGATTATATATCTATTAGGAAGTGGTTCTTGGGTGAATTTTCTATATATCTTGGATGTTAGTCATTTATTAATGTCATTTGTTGCAAATATTCTCCTCTATTTCTCTTCTTTGTTCTTTCTTGATTTTATTCATTTTTAATATTCCTTCTGAATTACTCTCCCAATTTTATTCTCACTCACAGGTTGAGTTTCCAGAGTGGAGATGCCACTTTGGGTCCTAAGGGTACCCTCTGGGGTACCACTCCTATGCCTGTAGCTCATTAGCCCTCACCAGTATTATCCCACTTTAATAATTCAGCACAACACACCATTATCTCAAAGAAAAAAATGCTTTTACTAAGATAACATGATGAGGAGGGAAGGGAGCAAGAATTTACTGTGACCCTACTATGTGCCAGGCACTGTGCTAAGCACTTTACAAATACTATTTAATTTGATCTAGCAGCTACAAAACAATTCTCTCAAAAGTCATGGGTCTCACTTTCCCACAAAAATATCTGGTGTCTGTGGGAAGAACAGGAATAAACCTGGAATGGTTGTCAGACAAACCTAGGGGAATCTATGTGGCCAAGAGCACTCATGAGTGCCCTGATGTCTCTTCTACTCTCCTTCTGAAATCTTCAGTGTTCCCTCATGATCACAAGATCTTGGATTGGCAGATAGCTCAACTGGGCTTTCACAGTATCCATTTCTCTGTTGTTTAATTCTTAATTCCTAGAAGAATCCATTGCCAGTTCTTCCTTTTGCTTACAGGAACAATAGTGATTGAAGTTGTTTAAGGGTTTGCTTGTCTGTAGCCATTTCTGTCTGAAATGTATGTCCATGCTCCCTCCCCTATTCTTCAGATTGGTTTACCTAATACTGGCTAAGATGTCTACTACTGGGAGAATAGTTCCACTGCTATGAGCCAAGGCCAGAAGTGTGAGGAAAGGAGAAGAAACCCCTCAGGAGACAGACTCACCTATATTAGAGAGACTCCTGGTCATCCAACACAAACTGCCCATCTTTCCAATTGCTTGACTGTCCAACTCTCCCTAGGACTTAACTATTTAAAACCTCAAGGATAAGGGCAACTTTTTTCCCCCTATCCAATGATCCCTTTTATTTCATTAATGAAAGGTATTCACACTGTGTAAAAGGACCATTGGGTGTTAACACCTCATTATCATATTAACACCTCATTTTGTCTGTGATTATATCTTATGACTTCATCAACTAGGCTGGAGATAATGATAAAGCTAAGCATAATGATATGTTCTTGAGTCTCCTCAGAATTAGTGAAAAGGATATAGGGTGAGATCAAAAGACAGTAAATTATTCTAATACTTAATAACTATGTGGTCGCAGGCAAGTGATATGTAGATATACAGATACACATATACACACAAACACAATATATTATATAATATACAGCTATATAGAATATATTTTGGGTATTTTTATATATATGTACATACATAGGTGTGTATATATGGAGAAAACTCTTTGAGCTTTAATAGTTCAAAATGGCATTAAAACTTTGGGAACAGCATTATATATACACAAATAAATGAACATTTATATAGATCTTAAAGTTTATATCTGTGTATATGTATGTATACATAAATATTAATATATACATATATTTAATGCACTTACATTTATTTACCATAGACTGTATACACACATATGTATATGTTTATATACACAGAGAGACATATATATGTATATAATATGTATACCCACATGTAGTTATACAACTAGATCCTGATTAATGCCAATAATGAATCCTCTGAAATGATCATATATGCATTCGAATTCAAGCTACTTAAAGTTATAATGATGTAAATTATGTAAAACAACTTCATTGGTTCTAGCCCATGGGAAATATGCAGTGAATCTGAATAATTTGACCTCTTCTGGGAAATCGTTATTCACTTTAATAATCTCACATACATATAAAGCATAGGTACAAGTTCATGCATATGTGTATATATGCATGCATCTATATATACACATTACATAGATCCTTAAGAAGGCACTACAATTTTTAGGACACACTGTATTTGTTCACCTACAATTTGATACATTTATGCAGAATTATATGTTCAATGGGATATAATGAGCATGCAACCATGAAACCAAGAAATCCAGATTGTGACACTATGAATTTGAGAATCGATACCCCAAAATTTGTTACTGGAAAATGTGTACATATACACAGATTTAAAGTTATGTGTACATACATGTATTTATATACACATACACAAAAGTGTATTGTGTGTTCTTCCATTAAAGTCCTACTGTGGACTTAATGAACTATGTGTTCTTGGAAGCTACTCTGGCTTTGTGTCTTCCTTAGAGGCACACTATTTATTTGCCACTGGTGACTTTTAGTCTTGCTTGCCTAACTCATTTTGAACTTTTCGTAAGCTTTGAACACTTGCAGAAGGAATGCTGGGACCTTCTTTGGTCCTAATATGTGTTTTAATGTGTCCTGCCCTTGCTCTTCCAGGTTCTGAGCTCTGTATTTTTCAGGGATCTCAGGAGTGTCCAGCCTGGTGAGCTTCACGCCTTCAGCACCCCAAACAGCCTGAGTTTTGGTGTAGCCTGAGCAGGGCTTTCCCAGTCTGAGAGGTCAAAGCCACACAGATGCAGACAGATTCTAGGCCTTCCTGGCTCACCCTGGTTCACACTTCAGTGCATGGTTCCAGCCTCCAGGTTTCCTTGGCTCACCCCATCTGTATCTTGGAAGACTTTTACAAGGTACATGTCCAGGCTGGGGTTTTCTGACTGAACATCTTCCCTAATGCCCATAGGCTTCTGGCTACCTCTGTGTGCAGATTTGAGCTGAAAAAAATTCACTTACTGAGTTTCTTGGACTTCCTGATCATTACTTTATCTGTTGATCATTTTTCATCCTTGCTGCGGTAATTATAGGAAAGCTGGGCTGTTGTTCAGCTCCTGATTAGCAGCCATCTTAACTGAAAGTCCTTTTAGTCTAGTTGGAAAGGCAAAACTAACCCTGTGAACCCATAAGAAAACAAAAAATGAAAAAAACCCACAGTAAGCTTCTGTTATGTGCTCCATAATATTGGGCCAGAGGAGTTCGAAAGAAGCATCTTTGATATAGCAACAAGACTACACAGAGTATCATGTTTTTTAAATGGAAAAAGTCCTACTGTTACCTTTTATTTTATGTCACAATAATTTCCAAACAGACCCCCATCCACCCAACCAATGAGCTTTCCCGTAAAAAAAAAAAAAAGTAAGAAACAGATAAACAAATGGCCATGAGAACATGTCTGATGGCTTATGCAATATTCAGGACAAATAGTTCTTCACTTCTCCACTGGAATCTCAGGAGGGTCATTTCTGAAGGAGAATCTTCTACCAAGAGCAGTAGTCCTGCTTAGGCTGATGTGAATCTTTAAGAAAAGATGATGCTATAATACCACAATTCCCTTTTAAGACATTTGTATAAAACTCAGAAAACCCAAAATGGACAAAGAGCATTTTGGAAATACAGTAAGACAAAGTCAATGTGTTTATTAATACAAATATTGCTAGGATGAAAATGGGACTACTTTCTCATAGACTTCTCAACATGTACTGGCCTCTTAGTAGGGGGCACATAGTTATAGATGCAAAATATACAGAGAATGAAGCCCCATCATTCTAGTTGCTACCAAATGCCTGTCCCCCCATCTTCGCCAAGTTCTTCCTGAGTTACCTCCTGAGCCAAACAAAGACATTCTGTAGGCCATTCTCAGAGAATTCTAAAATCCAATGGCCTGGAAAAATCCAAAAAAGCAATGACCCTTCATCCTGGATGGGAGGCTTCAGGCAAGCCAGTGGCATTCTCCAAATAGCTCCATCTAGGAAGGAAACAAACAGATTAATATCTGAAATTTGATACCCGTTCCAGACACAAGTCGCAACAAACTTAGCAACAAAGCTGTCAAAATATGTTCCACAGACTCATTGGCAAGAGATCTGGACACATTAAAGAAATTCAGTGAAACCAAATCCTTTGCCAAATGGGGATGTTTGACAGTGCGTTCGGAAATACGTTTAGATCAAAACAGGAATGCATCCAAAAGAGTGATTCTCTCCATAAATTATTATGGAATGATTAGAAATAATTAGTCAGTGATTTCAAAATATTACATATATTTTTCAACGATATTAAGGGGACGTGTTATATAACGTGGGATTTTGTTTTTACGTTGCCTTTCTGTATTTTTCTCTGCACTACTCACCAACAGTTTTTAAAGGAGGGGGTGCAGATGGACTATGCCACTATAAAATTCAGGACTGCTTTGGGAATATTGTTTATAACTCCCAGAAATTGCTTTGTAATTTTTCTAATTGAGGATGACATCATAGAATCGGGACAGTTTTAGATCTAGGTGGGACCTTAAAGATTATCTAGTCCAGAACTCCCTCACTGAGGGACTATGAACTTACTTATTTAATTCTTTGATAACTGTTTTTCGATGTGATTATTTTCTTTATGATCCTATGTGTTTTATTTTATGAATTTTAAAACATTATTTTGAAAATGGATTCCTAGGCTTCACCAGACATCCCAAGCTTAAGAAAGACATAAAAAAGTCAATAAATGTTGAAACACCTACTATGTGCCAGCCCTTGTGCTAATCTCTCAGGATACAGAGATGGCAAAAGACAATCCCTGCCCTCAAAGAGGGACCTTTTTAATGGTAGAGACAATATACAAATAATCTCTATATAAAATAAAAAAGTAGATTTAATAGATTAGAGGCCCCAACATTAAGGGGATTAAGGAGTCTTCTCAAGGAGTTTAATCACAAAGAAGGAAAGATATAGAGGACAATAGCTAGTGAGTCTAGTTGCATTAAATGAAATTTTTTTTAGAAAGGAGGTTATATGGGCACATTTGTAAGCAGTAGGGAAGCAGCAAGTAGAAAAGGAAAGAGAAGATAAATGAAAGGGTGGGGGTGAAGGAGGGAGCTATTTGCTGTTCATCCTGGTAGGAAGGGCTGCTTATGCATGTGAAACACAAGTGAAAGAGGAAATAGTGGTAAAAGCATCTAGGGGTTAGGAGATGAGGGAGAGAAAAGAGAAGGAGCTCTCTAGGAATGGCCTCTCCTTTACAGAAAAGTTAAGAATTCCTTATCTAGTCCAACTCTCCCATTTTACAGAGGAAGGAACTGAGGTTCAGAGAAAAACCCAAATCATAGCACTTTGGTCAAAAGGACACAATGAAGGGGCAGCTAGGTGGCACAGTGGATAGAGCATCAGCCCTGAAGTCAGGAGGACCTGAGTTCAAATCTGGTCTCAGACACTTCCTAGCTGTGTGACCCTGGGCAAGTCACTTAACCTCAATTGCCTCAACAAAAAGAAAAAGAAAAAAAAAAAGGCCGCAATGAGAACCCAGGTTTCCTAACACAAATAGTTTTGGTCTTTCCAAGCAGTCAATTCATTCAAAAATGTTAGAACAGTGAATCACTAATGATTATCATAATATGGTGAAAACAGTTTTAGATTTGGGGTCAAATGATTGAGGTTCCAAGTCCTTTTAACTCCCTTTTCTCAGACGTGAGAGACTTAGATTAAAAGTCTTCCAGGGTCCCATCCAACTCTAAATCCTGTGACCTTTCTGATAAAAATCCTTTCTAAATAATCTCCCCTGTGGCCCCCCTATGAAAGAAAGGCATGTGAGTGTGATACCGGCAGTGGGAGGACGCTCATTGGCTTTAGAGTTAAAGATCTGGCTTTTCATTGCAGGTGTGACCTGGGACAAAGCATTTCAGCTTTCCAGTTTCCTTACCATAATAATGAAGATATTGTACCCGGTGGCCCTTGAGGTCCCTTGCAGCTTTAAATAGGCCATCCTTTGACCCTTTGTCTGGTGAGTGGTAAAATCGTTCCCAACTCTTAGGAAGGAGGGAAAGATTGATCTCTGGGCTAGGCTTGCCTGGTCTCTTAGTCCCAGTCTTACCTCCAAACAGACACTCTAACTCCTTGTAGTCATGAGAGGAACCCATCGTCCCTCAGAGTCAGGGAGAAACTCTGAGCACTGTGGGGATGGGCCTGGTGGAGCTTAATAAAGACTCCCTAAAAAGTGGCTAACTCATTGGGTAATATCCCCAGCTGGCCTCTCCTCAGAGGCAATGTTGTTTTCCCTCCTACTGCTCTTTGAGAGTTAAGATTTAATGCCCTGCTAAGGGATATTAACTTTTAAGTTGCCATAAAACCAAATAATTATATTTATCAAATTTGTTTTAATTACCGAGCACAGCTAAGCATATGTATGAGTTAGCCTAAAAAAGAAAGAAAAAAATCCAGCCTGCACACCTGCTGTGAGGAACAGTTTCCAAAATGAGACGTGAGGAAAATATTTGAATTCAATTTTCCCGTTCCAACATCCCATTTGAGGAGGAGAAGAAGGAGCAAGAGAAGAAACACATCCCCACACGTATTTCCAACACAGAACTCGGCCTGTACAGTTAAGGGATTTTACAAGATGATACTGAGCTATGCTTCCTGTCTGTGAAGAAGGCACCAGCATATAAAATGGTAGTGAATTTGCATTACCTCCAATCCATCATTCCTTGAGTGCGCAGGAAAAACTGTGAGACTTGCTGCAACAAAACCCAGCCTTTCGTGTTGACAGATTCTTATTTAAGTGACTATGAATACAACAATTCCACAAATAATTTGTCAAGTGTGTGGCTGAACTGGCTCTGAACCCTGATAAATACCAACCCTCTGCGCGGCTACAAAGGCAGAATGTTCTGTGTGCGGGCAAGGAGGAGCAGGAGCCAGATTTAACAATCGATGCTATGATATTTTTCTTTCCTTTGTGGTTTAAAACACACACACTCACACACAGACAACAGCAACTTTGAAAGGTGGCTTTTTCAACAGTGTTAAGTACTAGGGGTGGTGAAGGTTTGCAAATCTCAGTTTCATGATGCAGCATGGGCTGGAAAAGCACATCCATTTTTAGACTCTATTTATCACCTCCTGCTTGTGTTTCCCTCTGCAGAAACCTTCTCCTCCTCAATGAGCAGCTCCAGTAAGCTGGTTATTACAAGGGGATTTTACTCCTGGTTCTTACTCGGGGGGGAGAGGGTGTACTGCCTCAGCATCTCTCAGGTGAGAGAGGATGCCCAGGAGGATCCAGTTAGGGCAGATGCGTGCCTCAGGGCCTGGTCCCCTGATTAAGCAGGAGTCCAAATGAATAGGAAGACAGACCCTCCTTTCTAATAGGCGTTCATCACTAGACCGTAATTGTAGGGTCCGGTCTTGGGTTAAGGGCTCATGAGAAAGATAGAAAGGGAAACATCCTTTTGAAGGAGATGTAAATCTAAACACTCTTGAAATCTGAAGTACATACCTGAATGTCTCTTGCTGACATAATTTAGAACGTATTATTAATTTATTTTTCATAAAGCTTCTCAACTACCAAGGGGTAAATGAAAGTGCATATTCACACAGATAGTAATGTCAGTAAGTGGAAGGCACTTACATAAAAACAATTTTCCTTCCTAAAATCCCATACAGGAGAACACACAAAACCTTCTTGTGGAAGGATGTCTTTTGCAAACTCGATTATTCCAGACATTTTAATAAAGTACCAACCGTTAATGGGATATGAACTCCACTACGCCATTGGCAAAGTGGAACTGTTACTTACCAATGCTGGACAGCCACGGATCAGGATCTGTGCTTCTATTTGTCAATTAGATTTAAACTTTTGACTCCCAGAGAGTTGGGCCTATGGAGATAATCAAGTATGCAGTGGATTAACGGATTCTAATGTAAAATGCTAATTATTTATTGTTTATAAAGCAATCGGAATAATGCAAAAGCTCAGACACTAATGCCATCATGATTTTCCAGTCATTAACTTAACCAGGATTTGCATTTTGGGACTCTCGCCAGTGACTTCCATGGAGTACTTAAGTCATTTTTCAAACACCCTGTCCCATCTTCATCTATTCATCATTAATCACATTTGGTCACTTTACATAGAGAACACTATTCAGATGAAAGATAAAAGAAATACATTAATAAAACTAAAGCAAGTCTGAATACTTCAAAACATAAAGGTAGTAGATGAATATGGTCATGAAAGCAATTTGTACACTCTGCACTTAGTGTTAAAGTGGGTTTGGTGAAGCTGTTGGGGGGGTTGGAGGGGGAGAAGTTTCTTTGCTATTTAAAAGGCATCGACTGCAAGGTGAAGCTGGGACAGTTCATCCTTCTAGACTCCTTTTTACCTGCCTCTTGAAAAAAGGCATGGAAGGAAACTGAGGAGAGAGCCCATCATTCTCCTTTGTGAGGCAGATGGGGAACAGTGACAATTGTCGAATGTCAATAGAGCCGGGGGTGTCTTAAAAATGGAGATGCCTAAAGAACGCTTCAAAGCTCGGAATGAAGTTGGTTATTTTAGCTTGATTAGGATGGGGTGGGGGGAGGGAATACCTTCCATTTCTGTTGCTCCTCTCCAGTTTCATGATTCGGCATCCAGTAAATTAACAGAAGCTTACTCCTGTTTTAGGAGCTTGGATACACCCGCTCCCTCCTTAAATCTCAGTGTCTTCATCAGTAAAATGAAAATTTTGCTATATGACCCCGAAGGTCTCTTCCATCTCCAGATCAATGATTCTGTGATTCGTCAATCTGAGAAACTGGGGCACTGCTGACTGAAGATGGAGGCTCAGCCTTTGCTGATTGCCTTGGACAGAGCCATGTTTTTTCACAAAGGACCCTCTGCTATGAGTCAGCTCAGGCCCCTGAGAGAGGGATTGGATGAAAGAGGGGTGGGCCCAGCCTTTCATGATAAAGCCCCCTGGGGGAGCTGGGTGTGTATGCCAGGGAGGGAGCACTGGGGCAAGGGTAGGTTAAAAGGATGTTGCTAGGAGGTTATGAAAATGCAACAAGGAAGAGAGTGGCATAAATGAGAAAGAAAGGAAGGAAGGAAAAAAAAAAACCTGACAGAGGGAGGAGACCGAAAGGGAAGCTACATCTGCTGTTACAATCCCACCCACACATAGATTTTTCACGAACACCAACTAACATATAGATATTTCAGGCCAACTTTTGCCCAGGCTCTCTTCTCTAGCATATAATTTTTTATGTCAGAGAGAGAGAGAGAGAGAGAGAGAGAGAGAGAGAGAGAGAGAGAGA
>JAJPUD010016139.1:12500-17563 GCA_023553655.1 Myrmecobius fasciatus | reverse complement strand
GGAGGGAGGGAGGGAGGGAGGGAGGAAGAAATGATGGGGGTAGAGTACCTAAGTCATCCAAACAGAAAGTTGTTTAGTTCCCAGGCCTCAGAGATACAGCAGCTGCTATGTCTCATCAGCATAGGGAAGGACACTTCTGTAGTCAATTGGACAGGGGACCCAATCTCTGGTAACTTTTATAAGAAAAACAGTTGGGGAGCATGTGGAGCACCCCTACTAAATTAGAACTACAAAGTTGCAATTCTTAATCAGGGTTGAGCCCATGCTACCAAATCTGAGGGGTTCCTCTAAGAGTACAAAGAACCAGTCCAGCTCAGTCAGTCATGGTGGTCATTGTGTGAGTTCCCACCATGGTTTTTTCTCATATACTTCCCTGTGATTCGGGGACAACATTTCTGTAGGTGAAGGTTCTTGCTCAAAGTGCTTCAGTGCAGGAGTGATGACACAAAAAACCTAGGAAGGATAATTTGAAACTTGCTTATGTTTGACTTAATTTTTTTTTTGGGGGGAGGAGACACTAGATTTACTTTCACAATATTATTTTACATGAAATAGAATTAAAATAAATTTTCTTCTTTCATTCTAACATTTGTTTATCTAATCCTAATTAAGTCCTAGCTAAAATCCTACCTATAGATAAATTTCCTCCTTAATTCTATTATTTCCAGTTTATTCTGTATATAGCTTGTTTGTAACTGTTTACATGTGGTATTCCCTATTAGACTGTAAGCTCCTTGAGGACAGATGATGTCTTATTTTTCTTTGTATTGTAAATGTTTATCTTGCACATAATAAGCACCTGATAAATATTTATTGACTAATTCACCTTTTGAACATGTTGAACTCTGTTTCTATCTGTCTCCCTATCCATCTGCCTCTGTCTCTCTATCTCTCTCTCTGTCTCTCTCACACATATGTGTGTGTACAAAATGCACACATACACAAACACACATAAGAGAGATGAAAGAAAGTTCAAAATGTCCAAATTATCAGTTAGTCAATAAACATCTTAATTCAACATGTCCAAAACTGAACTCATCATCTTTTCCCTTAAACCCTCTACTCTTCTGATCTTCCATGGGACCCTGCTCCCAGTCTTACAAGTTAGATGTCAAATTCAACTCTTTATCCTCTCTAGACTCCCTATCCAGTCTGCTGTCAATTCTTCCTTTTTGTCATCTCTCCTACAGGCCTCTTTCTCTTTCTTTTAACATGGTACATGTCCTCATCACCTCACAGCTTGACTCAAGCATCTCCCCACTTCAGTCACCCAAGTGATCTTCCTAAAGCACAGATATGATCATGTCACCATAATTTTCAATAAACTCCAGTGGCTCCATATTACCTCCATGACCAAATATAAAAATCTTTTTTACAAAACTTGGGTTTGGGTTGGCCCTACCTTTCCAGTCTTCTTACACCTTAACTCCCTTTTAAGTACTCTAGAATCCAGACGGTTGCTTTTCCTCACCCAAGAAACTCTGTTTCCTAACTTTGGACATTTTCACTGATTGTCCCCATGCTTTAAATGCACGCTTTCCTTATTTTTGACTCCTGGTTTTCTTCAAGTTTTAATTAAAATTTGATCTTGTACAAGAACCCTTTGATTGTCTTCCTTAATATTAGTGCCTTTTAGGGAGCCAGCTAGAATTAGCTCAGGAGATCCAATTGCCAGATTTTCAATGTGAGCATTTATGCCCCAGAAATCAGCAAAAGTTACACTATCAGGGCTTTACTGATAATTGTGTTGAATGACAGGATTTAAGAAAGTAATGGCGAAAATATTAATAATGCAGATTAAGCTTTAAAGTGTGTCATGCTTTTCTTTGTTAAACATTTACCAGCATTCTCTTGCTTCTCCTCTGAGTTCATTTCCAAATTATTCTATATAATATAGATAGATACATACCTACATTATTTACACATACTTGTTTGCATGTTATCTTCACCATTAGATTGTGAACTCCTCAAGGACAGGGATTGTTTATTTTGTTTTAGTTAGAGAGGTAACTAAGAAATGTAGAGGATTCATGGCACTACCAAAACCTCACAGATGATTGGAGGAGATTTTAAATTTTCAAAGGAAACACAGTGATATCAAATAGTAGGTGTTTTATTTTTGTTTTTGTCCCTCAGCTACAGTTGAAAAATGACTGAGACACTCAGAACTACATGAACTGAGAAAGTTCAGGTCCCTCTGTGCAGGATCAGGAAAGGACTTTAGAAATCATGTGGTACCATCTGGTTCTATTTGACAAACTTAAGCAGAAGCCAGTTCAGGCCATATATTGACTTTAAAGGCACAAATTAATGTTATCTATATGATATTCTATTTTTACTTATTTTGTTAAACATTTCTCAATCATTTTTTAATCTGCTTCCAGCCCACTCCAGAGTTTTGCTGTGTTGCCCCAATGTCATGAGTTTGACATCTCTGATCTAGTTCAATGCACTCTCATTTTAAAAATAAGGAAAGTGAAGCCAAGAGAGGTTAATGGTCCACTCTTTCCAATGTGGTAAAAAAAAAAAAAAAAGCAATTTGGAAGAAATCTAATTTAGAACTTGAGGGCCTGAGAACAAAATCTGGCCAGCCACTTGTTTATTTTGTATGGTCAGTGAACTAAGAATGGTTAAATCCAGTAAAATTTTATTTAAAAATTAAAAACTATATTCTCAGCTGATTGACCCTACGGAAACAGCCAATAAGCTAGATTTGGCCCACAGAGCTTAGCTTGCCGACCCTCACTTTGGATAATTCACAAAGTGAATTTTGTACAGAGGTACAAAATATGTACTGTCCACATAAGAGAATACTCAGTCAGTAGGCAATTTACATTTTTATCACAGGCCAATGAATCTGAAGTCTTCTTCCAAACCACCTATTTTTGATTTGGTAGATTGTTGTAGTTTCTGTGTTAAAGATAAAAAGTCTTGCCATGGGTGAGGGTTAGTGGACAAAGCATGCCCTTTAATTTTCTGAGAACTGTGGTGATAGGACTTTGATCTCCCAAGTCTAATTCTGCATTTATTTCTACTATAACAAACCAAAAATTCAGAATCAAGCCAAATTTCTCTGATCATAGCTAAATTGGACATTTTCTGCTGGTTTCTTATGATTGTAACATCTTGTGGCATTATGGAGCCCAAGGAAACAGACCTTACCACTAACTTGCTGTGTAACTTTGTTGGGCAAATCACTTCAACTCTTTGAAACTCAATTTCGTCATTTGTAAAATGTGGATGAGAGTTCTCCTTCCTTCCTCATTGGATTACTTTGTAAGGATCAAATTATTTATTCATTTAATATTTATTGAGTGCCTACTATTCAATTCAAGGAACATTACATGCTTATTATATGCAATGTACTGTGATAGGTACTGAGGATACAGAGCTGAAACAGTATAATAAATAATACCTAGATTAGGGTACTTAACAATCTAATGGATGGGGGAGGTAAGGCAAAGACGGATAAATATCATAGATCACAGATTTGGAACTGGGAAATACAATGAAAACTTAAGTATAACTACCTGATGTATGCAAAAAATTGTGATAGGTCTACAGGAGAGTAATTACTATCCTCAAGAAACTTACAGTCTAATAAGGAAGATAGGACAAGTACACAGATAACTATGATACAAGGCAATATGTGACAGGACAAAAAGAGGCATTATATTGTGCTATACAAGCTTACTGGAGAGAAAGAACACTTCTAGTTGAGGTAGTCAAGGAAGGAGGAAGAGATAGTATTTCTAGCTGAGCCTTGGTAGATGGGTAGAATGTTGCCAAACGGAGGTAGAAAGATGGATGGGAAGGTCATTCCAAAATGATTAAGGCATGGAGTTACCAAAAAGAAGTATTTATAGGAAGATGTTAAGTCTCTGACTCGAGCAAAGTGGGTTATGAAACAGGAAGGAGAAATAAAGTCATTTGGGGTCATATCATGGGATATCTTGAATATTAGGAAAAGGAGCTTGGACTCTGTCCTGTAGACATTAGGGTGCTAATGATAAGTATGGTTTTATGCTCTATAAGAGAATTTGAGTTATTATAGTAAAAAGAGCCCTGGACTTAGCATTAGAAGACCTGAGTTCTAGAATTGACATTAATCAAATCCCTTTTCCTCTCTGGGCCTCAGTTCCCTCATTTGGAAAAATTTGAACATGATGGCTTCCAAAGTACCCTTTAGCTTTAATGGGCTAATTCAGAAGTTTGTTTTTATACCACTGATATATACACATGTGACACTTGGAAGTGATTGCTAGAATGATAAGAATAACTCATGTTTTCATAGGGATTTAAGGTTTAGAAACACTTTCCTCACAAAATCATGAAGAACTTAGTGGTATCAAATTCAGAGAAGTAGATCCCTGTTGATTGCATACTGACTCAGAAAATCACAAATGGACAGCTTCATTTTGTATCATATTTTTATTTATTTTGTTAAATATTTCCCAATTCAATTTTGATTTGGTTCAAAGTGAGCCACATGTTTGATCCTTCTATTAGTTACCTAAGTTTCATTTTATGGATGAGGTAACTGGTACTCAAAGAAATTAAGTGTTCTGCTCATGGTCACATAGCTGGCAAGTCTTAAAACTATTCTTCTGACTTCAATTCCAATTTTCTTTCTAATACTCCATGGTCCCTCTCTACCTACCAAATACAAGTAAGAGGGAACTGAAAATTTTCTTATTTGTCCGAATCAGAATCAAACTCTTTGAGTTTGGTTTTAGAACCATTATAAAGGAACAATGTCAATGGAACCCCTCTCTTGCCTGGGATAAGTTGACTCGTGCAGTTGTAAGAGTTGTACCTGCAGGAGAAGTCACTTTAGAAAATTTCACGTACCTAAGGGGGTATGTCCTTGGAAGGACAAGGCCTAACTTAGAGCAGCTTCTTTCTCAGTTTCCATCAGGGACAATGACAGACATTTAAAATTCAGAGTAATCAATGACCAAGCAGGGGACAGAGCAGAGGCTTAAGCTTTAATCATTAGTCTATGTCAGGACCAACAATTCCTAATGGGATGATAGAGTCAAAGGTTCACAGGTTCTCAACAA
>JAJPUD010016139.1:0-10000 GCA_023553655.1 Myrmecobius fasciatus | reverse complement strand
TATAAACATCTTTTACTTCTCCCCTATTCCAGAAAGACTCTTCTTCTTGCCCTCCACCCCAAACATACTGACATATATTCCTGTTTCCTTATCTTTGTTCCTGCTATTCCCCTTAACCAGGATACCTTTTTTCTCAGCTAAATCTTATTTATCATTCAAGATTTTCCATCTATTCCTTCAATCACCTAGCTACTCATCTGTCCATTTGTTCAATGACAATTTCGGGGTTTGCTAGAATGAAGCAATGTGATAGTCATTTTCAGTTCCATCTGTTTGTGATCCCATTAGGGGATTTATTGATAAGGATAATGGAGTACTTTGCCATTTCCTTCTCCGATTCATTTTTATAGAGGAGGAATTGAGGCAAATAGGGTTAAGGGACTTTCACAGGGTCACACAGCTAGTAAGTGCCTAAGGCCAGATTTGAACTCATGAAGATGCAGCTTTTCAGTTCCAGGTCCCCTGCTGTACCCACTGTGCCACCTATATGCACTGGGAGATACAGATATAATTATGATGAGTTCTTGACTGTGATAATCTTCTCTCCCCTGAACACTTATGAAGACAATGTTTAAATCGTTCATGTTATATTTACCATATTCTGACTTGTATTGTCTGCTTTCTGTATGGATGTCTTCCTCTCCATTCTGGGCTACCAGCCACTGTTCTCACGTCTCATACCTTATGACCCTTCCTTGGATGCCATCCTGAGGGAGACCTCACTGCTAGTCTTAGGGGGTTACTGAAGCTAACTTAATATCTTGTGAGAATCAATTGGCAAATTTTCAGTGTGAATATGTACACCTAAGAAATTGGCAAGAATTATACCTTAATGCTTGATTTATTATTTTGTTTATTATCTAGCTTTAAGAGAGTGATGGGGAAAATATTAATAATTTAGATTAAACTTAAAAGTTTGTCATGAGTGCAACTGTTCCCCCCTCCTTCCTCATCCTCCCATCCTCTGTAGAGAGCTGGTTGTTAAACATTTACCAAAATAACCCTGCCTGGTCTGAACCCCCCCCCCTGTGATCCACTATCCCAACATGGACAATATCTGATTAGATTGTCCCCTAGAGTCGCATACCTCCCCTTACTCCTAATTTTTTTTGGACTGTGCTCTGTCCTTCTATTCCATACTGCTTTTGTCCCAAGTAAAAGTAATCTTATTACTCTGACATTGCTTTTATGGTTAATATTGGTTACCTGGACAGGATAAATCCTTAAACTACTTTTCATGTTTTAAGTATCCTTGTTAGAAGGATCTCTTACCTTTTTCAAAGGGAAATTATAATGTTCCAAAATTTCATTTACATGCTGATATAACCAAATATATTTTCCTAGGCACCAGTTGAAGACTTTATACTTTTGATACTCAGAAGTCAGTTGTGGTAATATATGATCGAGATTATTTCTGTATAGCCTAAAAGCCGTTACTTTGAAAAGTAAATATTTAGTCTAAATAATATCACCAAAAACTAATCTGGCAAATTTTCTTTTTTTTGGAGCAAGTCGGAGAAATAAGGGCAACATTTAAGAGGCTAGTTTGATGAACAGAGGCTTGTAGTTAAGTGGAAAGAATGCAAAATTAGAACTCAAAATCTGCATCTGAATTCTGGTTCTAGTACTTTCATATAAAAATAGCTAACATTTATATATCATTTTAAGGTTGGCAAAGAGTTTTACATATGTCAGTTCTTTTGATCCCCCCCCCAACAACCCTGTGAAGTAAGTCCTATTATTATCCCTACTTTACAGTTGAAGACCTTGAGACAGAGTTTAAGTAATTTGTGCAGGATCACCCAGCTAATAAGTGCCTAAAACTGGATCTGAACCCAGATTTCTTTAATCTCCAAGTCTCATGATCTTTCCACTATACCACCTGGGTGTTTTATTAGCTCAGGGATTTTGAGGAAGTCACTTAATTTCTTAGAGATCATTTTTCTCATCTGTTAAGTGGACTCATAATCCATACCCACCCCATTTCATTAAGTTGTGTTGAAGATGAAATAATAGTTTAGAAAGCATTTTGAAAATGACAAAGTGCTAGCCAAAAGGTCTTTATTATGGATCCTACCATGAATAAAAAATAATTCATGGGGGCAGCTAGGTGGTACAGTGGATAGAGCACCAGCCCTGAAGTCAGGAGGACCTGAGTTCAAATCTGGTCTCAGACACTTAACACTTCCTAGTTGTATGACCCTGGGCAAGTCACTTAACCCCAATTTCCTCAGCAAAATAATAATAATAATTTAAGGCAAAAATCAACAGATACAACCTGAAATAGGGAGGTGACTTTCTAGAAGACTGAGGCACCTGTAAGGGAGCAGGGGAAAATATTGCATCTCTTACCTGGTCCACTTCAACTGAGATTCAAGAATGAATTCTTGTCCCTGCTACCTTGACTTGTTATGTTGGCATTTATATGAATGCAAGCAGATGCTGCTATAAAATCCAGGAGAGATTAAATCCTATCCTTACTGTAGGACATCATAAGTAGAATGGAAAAACAGTTTTTGCTTGAATGACCCCTTAAAAGTAACTTGCCTTCCTAGAAATAAAGGTTTGAGTGCACCTTGGATCTGGCAAAGGAAAGTTGAGAAGATTGTGGTGTTAATGAAAATTTGGCTTTGGGATGTTCAGAAATGAAGCAGAAATGAACTAAAGTACCGCACCTTCTAGGTTGCTGAAAATAGAGATGTGATATTGATCTGCTCAAGTTAGTTCTTGCTCATGCATGAGAAAAAAAAAAAAAGGAAGCTCTGCCTGTTGAAGAGCTGAGGGAAATTACAATGATTGGAGAAGGGTCAGAGTCAAAAAGTAACAGCAAGAAAATATGTTCTTGACTAGGATCAAGTTGACCTTCTTGGCTTGTAGGAAATAATGTACACAGGGAAGTCACGTAGTAGGTTAAAGGACATTCTGGACTTAAAAAATATGCTAAGGGAAGTTTGATGCTATTTATAAATGCATATATGTGTATACCTCCATGTGTATATGACTTTGGAGGCAGCTACTGAGACCACGGTATATAGAAGAGTCCAAAGATAACCTTTTTATATATGTGTCTATATGAATATAAGCATGAGTATATGCATATCTTTGAATGCATCTATGCATAGTATATGTGCATAGAAATATATGTTTTGAGTTCAAATCTAATTTCAGATACTTACTAGCTGTATGGCTCTGGTCAAGTCATTTAATTTCTCTCAGCCTCAGTTTCTTCAACCGTAAAATGTGATAATACGAGCACTTACTTACCAGGACTGTAGGATCAAAGTGAGATAATATCTGTAAAGCATTTAATATATAGGTCATAGTAATTTACCATGGGGTATAGTAAGTGCTGGATAAATGCTGGTTATCGTTAGGCAGCAGGGTAGTGCAATGCATAGAGTGCTATCTGGAGTCAAGAAGATCTGAGCTAGTATCATAGGTGCATTATGAATGTGTGTGAACATACATGTGTATATGGTTGTATACACATGTGTGTCATATGCATGTGTGCTTGCACACACTCATACACCCAATGTGAGAGTCAGGATAAAAGGTTGCCATAATTGATTTGGACTCAAAAAGATCTAGATTCAAATTCTACCTCTGACACTTGCTAGCTGGGTGGTCATGGACAAGTCTCTCAACAGAAGTCTCAAGCAATTCACTAAGGATTTTTTATTAAATTATCATTAAGATTGTGATTTCCTCTGTGCTCCAAGAAGGAAATCTCATAGATCCTTAGTGAGATCCTCTTTTACAAATGAACTATTTTAAATTCCAAAAATTTCTGCTCCCCATAGCATCTACCCATTTCTTTTGTAATCAGGTAAGTCACGTGTGTTTAAAGAAAACAAACAAACAAAAAAAGTAAAGGCTCAAAGCCTCAAGTGGACAGTAATACTCAAGGAAAGTGGTTTTCTAACTTTGCCTGGGGCACACAAATGCTTTGTCTCAGAGACATGCATGCTAAAGAGCTAATACCACCCACAAGCAGAGAAGAACATTTTTATTTACATTTTATTCCCAAGCCATAGTGCATAGAAAGTCAGCCTCAGAGTTCAAAATTCTAGGTTCAAATTTGATATACTGATTCTGTGATTCTGCTTTATGGCAAGTCACTTAACTTCTCCCTCAGTTTCTTGCTCTGTAAAATAGGGAAAATGACAGCACCTTCCTCTCAGATATTGTTGTGAGGATAAAATGAAAATATATTTCTAAAACACTTTGTAATTTTGAAGTGCTATATAACTACTACTAGTACTGTTGCTGGTGCTGTTGCACCATCACCACCCTTACCATCACTACTACTACTACTTCTACTACTACTGTTATTATTATTATTTAACCTCTCAGTTTTCTATGCAATTTTCTTTTTTTTATTAATAATGTTTATTTGCAAAACATATGTATGAGTAATTCTTCAACATTAACCCTTACAAAGCTTTCTGTTACAAATTTTCCCCCCTACTCCCTATCCCTCCCCTAGATGACCGGATATCCACTACATGATAATTATGTTAGAATACTTAAGAAATCGAATATATGTATAGTTATTGCCACACATCATTTTTGTGCAGGAGAAATCATATCTACAAGAAAGAATAATCAGATAAAGGAAATACAATGCAAGCAAACATCAATAGAGAGCATGAAAATGATATGTTGTGGTCCACACTTCACATCCCTATCTCTGGGTGTATATGGCTTTCTTCAGTGAACAAACTGGTTTGGTTTGGAACTGGTTTGACGCATTTCATTGTTGAAGAGAGCCATGTCCATCAGAATTAATCATCATATAGTATTGTTGTTGCCGTGTACAATGATCTCCTGGTTCTGCTCATTTTGCTCAGCATCAGTTCGTGCAAGTCTCTCCAGGCCTCTCTGAAATCGTCCTGCTGGTCGTTTCTTACAGAACAATAATATTCCATAATATTCATATACCATAATTTGTTTAGCCATTCTCCAATTGATGGGCATCCATTCAGTTTCCAGTTTGTAGCCACTACAAAAAGAGCTGCCACAAACGTTCTTGCACATGTGGGTCCTTTTCCTTCCTTTATGATTTCTTTGGGATATAAGCCCAAAAGAAACACCGCTGGGTCAAAGGGTATGCACAGTTTTATAACTTTTTGACATAGCTCCAAATTTCTATGCAATTTTCTAAGACAATAATTTACAGAAAAGATGCTGACCTGCACTGTAACAAAAAAACCTCTCCTTTTTCCTTCTTTTCCTTTTTTTGAGGTGCTGTCTCAATTATTATGCATCTATATACATACATATATATGTATATAGATGTATATATAACACTATCCATACATATGTTATAATCATCCATATTGCCCTGCTTTCTCTAAAAAAGATGAAAATATCCTCAGACCTGTTTTTGTCTCCTTTCCTCATCCTTGGTGATGGTAGTTCCTCAAGGCAGAAAGTCTAAACTAATCAATTAAATTCCTTATCTTCAGAATAGAAAATGTAAATAAAAACACAATGACTGAATCTTTTCATTGATTTTTTCTGTGGTTATATTTATTCCTTTCCTTCTACCTATAAAATGTTCTACACAAACACCATAAATAGTAGTGAAATATATCCTTTATGCCCCTGTTCTTTCTAATGCCACATTTGAGTGTATGTACATCTGAAAACGCACTTCTCCTCAATGGACTCCCAAGAGGTTAAGATCTTCTGTATCATCAGGAAGGACTTCAGTAGCATTAGGAAGAACCTTTAAGAATCTAACTACATCTCTCCTTCAACAGATTTCTATTCTACCACAAATACTCTTAATTCATTCCTCAATGTCTATCACTCAAATACTTCAAACCCTGACTAATGCACCACCTTCATTCCCATTCTCAAACTCCCATCTCACTCAACTCTAAATTCACAATGGCCCACTATACATATTCACGCTTCTTCAGCTATGTTCTCTGTAATAATTGCTCCACAATTAATAAGCTTGCTTTTATTTTAAACCTTTTCTATCCTCACACCTTCTACTTCTGGAACTCATTGAGACCTGGCTCCCTTTTGAGGCACTGCATCCTTGTCACACTTTTACTCATCCTCCATTTCATAGATTATTGTGTAGAAAATGGAATACTCAGCTCCCTACTAACACTTTCTTACTCTCCCACTATAACACCACCATTCTTTTTTTTTTCTTTTTGCTGAGGCAATTGGGGTTAAGTGACTTGCCCAGGGTCATGTGAATGTGAAGTGTCTGAGATCAGATTTGAACTCAGGTCCTCCTGATTTCAGGGCTGGTGCTCTATCCACTGCGCCACCTAGCTGCCCAACACCACCCTTCTTTTTCGTGGTCCACACTATTAAAATTTGTCACCTAATTCAAATAATGGCAGTTGTTATCTCTCAATCTCAAGCAGTCTCTTTCCTTAGTCAGTGACTTCAATGTCTGATTCACTCTCTTTCTCTTTTCCCCAACTCTTGCCTTCATACTTGGGGATTTCAACAGACATTGGTTTTCCTTTAAATTCTCTAACTTTCTATGTCTTCAGCCTATCCAGTTCCCATGACCTACTCTATATTGTGCTGAAAGTACACACACAGATGGATGTGTTTTCCACCACTCACAAGTATTCCCATTTCCATTTTCATGAACTCTGAAATTCTTTCATCTAATTATAATCTTTAACCTTCCATTTTTCCATATTCCCTATATATTAGCCTCCTATGACCTCAATCTCTGCACTTCTAATTTCTTTCTCAGAATATTGTTACTACACTATACTATTATACTGTTTTCTCTATCTTGAGCCTTTCATTAATCAGTTGAACTCTACATTATTCTCTACAGTTGAATCTTTTGCCCTCTTTTATTTTCTATCATATTTTGATCAACCCCAGCTTTGGCTTTCTCTCTCTCTCCCTCTCTCTTTTTCTCATTGATTTTAGACTGGCTCCAAAACTGGCATGAACTCAATCTCCAGTCTGCTCAACAGGTTAGTTTTCTCATCTTTTTTGTTTAAAAATATTTTTCAATTCTTTAGAAACAATTTTAACATTCATTTTTTAAAAATTTCGATTTCAATTTTTGCCCTCTCTCTCTATTCATTGATAATATAAGCAATTTGATATAGGTTGTACATGTGCAATCTTGCAAAACATATTTCCATATTAGTAATATTGTGAAAGAAAACCCCAAGAAAAAATAAAGTGAAAAAAAATCCTACGCTTTGATCTGCATTATGAATTCATCAAGCCTTTTTTTTCTGGTGGTGGATAGAATTATTCATCATAAGTCTTTCAGAATAGTCTTAGATTACTGTATTTCTGAGAATAATTGACATTCACAGTTGATCATTGTACAAGATTGTTACTCTGTATACTGGTTCTGTTCACTTCATTTTGCAGCAGTTCATGTAAGTCTTTCCAATTTTTTTCTGAAAACATCCTCCTCACTATTTCTTAGAACACAATAGTATTCCATCACAATCATTTATCACTACTTTTTAGTCATCCCCCAATTGATGGACATTGCTTCAATTTCCAGTTCTTTGCTACCACAAAAAGAGCTGCTATAAATATTTTTGTACAAATTGGTTCTTTCCTTTTTTCTACTTCTTTGGGATACAGACCTGGTGACTATAGTGCTGGGTCAAAGAGAATGTACAATTTTATAGTTCTTTGGACACAGTTCCAAATTGCTTTCCAAAATGACAAAATTAGTTCACAACTCTACCAACAATGGATCAATGTCCCAATATTCCCACATCCCCTCCAACATTTGTAATTTTCCTTTTCTATCAGCCAATCTGATAGGTATAAAGTATTTTAATTTGCATCTTTTTCATATAATTATAGATAGTTTTGATTTCCTCTTCTGAAAATTGCCTGTTCATATCCTTTGATCATTTTTCAAATGGGGGATGACTTATATTGTTATAAATTTGATTCAATTCTTTATATATTTGAGAAATGAGGTTTTTTACCAAAGAAATTTGCTATAAAAATTTCCCCTATTTTCCTGCTTTTTCAAAAATCTTGGTTATATTAATTTTGTTCCTGAAAAACTTTTTTAATTTAACATTACTTGGATGCTATATTATTTGTTGTATATATGTTTAGTGTTATTATTTCATTATCTGTGGTATTTTTTTAGCAAAAAAATAGCCTGGTTTTCCTGATTATTTTAATTGGATCTATTTTTGCTTTTGTTTTTGTCTAAGATCATGATTGCTATTGATGCTTTTTTTTTAACTTCAACTGAAGCATGATACATTCTGGTCCAATTCCTTACGTTTACTCTGTTCATCTCTTAGAATCTTTTGGTTTTTAATACACTTTGCTATCACTTTCTATTTTATGGGTGAATTCATCACATTCACATAGACAATTATGATTACTCAATGTGTTTTTCACTGCATCCTGCTTTTTTCTTTTGTTGATCCTTCTTTCTCTCTCTCCTTTTATCCTATTTCTCCTTAAAAGTGTTTTGGTTCTGACCATTACCTCCCCCAATATATTTTTTCTTCTATCATCCCACTTTCTTTTATTTTGTTCTGCTTCTATTTCCCTGTAAGGTAAGACAAATTCCTTATACTTAGCTGAGTGTGTGTTATTCCCTCTTTAGGCTAATTTCAATGATAGTAAGATTCAGATATTGCCTACTACTCCAACCTTTCATTTTCCCCCTTCTGCTGTAAAAAAACAAAACAAAAAAAAACTTTTTTTGTGTCTCTTTTATGTGAGATAATTTACCTTATCCTACCTCTCTCCCTTCTCTCAATGCATTCCTTTCTCCTGATTTAATTTTATTTTTTGGATATCATTCCATCATAGTCAACTCATACACATCCCCTCTGTCTATGTACATCTAACTGCCCTAATAATTATAAAGTTATTAAAAGTTATATGTATTGCTGCTTAGGGGAGGGGGAAGATGGGTAGAGAGGGAGAAAAACATGTAACACAAAGTTTTGTAAGAGTGTTTGTATGTTGAAAATTTTCTTTGTATATATTTTGAAAAATACAAAGCTATTATAAAAAATTAAAAAGCTAAAAAAAAAGTTACAAGTACCAACTTCCCATTTGATAATGTAAATAAGTTAAGCTTATTGAATCCATTATGATTTCTCTTCCAT
Source organism: Myrmecobius fasciatus (assembly GCA_023553655.1). Taxonomy (NCBI): domain Eukaryota; kingdom Metazoa; phylum Chordata; class Mammalia; order Dasyuromorphia; family Myrmecobiidae; genus Myrmecobius; species Myrmecobius fasciatus. Next base: position 890 of record JAJPUD010016139.1, on the reverse strand, counting down.
GGTTATCTTTTTATAATTTCTTGAGTCTTGTATTTGAAAGTCAAACTTTCTATTTGCCTTTTTTTTCAATCAAGAATGCTTGAAAATCCTTTATTTCATTAAATATCCATTTTTGCCCCCCAAAAAATTATACTCAGTTTTGCTGGATATGTGATTCTTGGTTCTAATAGTAAGTCCTTTTCAATCCAAAATATTATATGCAAAGGCCTCTGATTCTTTAACGTAGAAAGTACTAAATCTTGTGTGATTCTTATTATAGTTTTACGGTATTTGAATAGTTTGTTACTAACTGTTTGAAATAATTTCTCCTTGACCTGGGGGCTCTGGAATTTGGTTATAGCATTCTAAAACTCCTGGGAGTTTTGATTTTAGGATCTCTTTTAGGTGGTGATCAGTAGAGTGTTTTATTTTACTCTCTGGATCTAAGATATCAGATTAGTTTTCCTTTATAATTTCTTGAAATATTATATCTAGGCTCTTTTATTGATTGTGGCTTTCAGATAGTCCAATAATTCTTAAATTACCTCTCCTCAATCTATCTTCCAGGTTAGTTGCTTTTCTAATGAAATATTTTATATTTTCTTCTATTTTTTTATTCTTTTGATTTTGTTTTATTGTTTTGTGATGTCTCATGGAGTCGTTAGCTTCCATGTGCCTAATTCTAATTTTTAATTCTTTTCAATTAAATTTAGTTAATTAAATCTTTAATTATTTTTTCCCAGTGAACTTTTGTACTCCTTTTCTGTTTGGCCAATTCTATTTTTTTTTAATTTTTATTTTATGTGCATAACATATGTGTGGGTAATTCTTCAACAATAACCCTTACATAGCTTTCCGTTACAAATTTTTCCCCCAACTCCCCACCCCTCCCCTAGATGGCAGGATATCCA
>JAJPUD010016138.1:0-35089 GCA_023553655.1 Myrmecobius fasciatus | reverse complement strand
AGAGAGAGAGAGAGAGAGAGAGAGAGAGAGAGAGAGAGAGAGAGAGAAAGAGAGAAAGAGGGAGAGGAGAGAGTTAGAAAGGGAGAGAGGAAGAGAAAGAGAGGGAGGAAAGGGAGGAAGGGAGAGAGAGAAAATGTAAGTATGTATGTCATTTTTTTGTGTATGTGTGGGCATTGGTCTTTGCATGGGGAGGGTGCTTGTGCAATAGATTTTTCTCTCTTCCTTCCCCCCATCCCCTCCCCTAGACAGCAGTAATCCAATCTATGTTAAACATGTACAATTCTTCTATACATATTTCCACAATTGTCATGCTGCACAAGAATCAAAAAGGGGGAAAATGAGAAAGTAAACAAAAAGTAAGCAAACAACAACAAAAAATACTATCTTATGATCCACAGTCAGTCCCCACAATCCTTTTTCTGGATGCAGATGGCTCTTTCCATCACAAGGCTATTGGAAATGGCCTGAATCACTTCATTACTGAAAAGAGCCATGTCCATCAGAATCGATCATCACATAATCTTGTTGTTCCTGTATACCATATTCTCCTGGTTCTGTTCACTTCACTTAGCATCAGTTCATATAAGTCTCTCCAGGCCTTTCTGAGGTCGTCCTGATGATCATTTCTTATAAAAGAATAATATTCCATAACATTCGTACACCATAACTTACTCAGTCATTCCCCAATTGATGGGCATCCACTCAGTTTCCAGTTCCTTATCATTACAAAAAGGGCTGCTACAAACATTTTTGCACATGTGGATCCTTTTCCCTTTTTTATGATCTCTTTGGGATATAGGTCCAGTAGAGAAACTGCTGGACCAAAGGGTATGCACAGTTTAATAGCCCTTTGGGCATAATTTAAGGGGAGTTCTTAAAGTTTTCAAAGTTGTTTGACTTCACTAATGTAAAATTGAAAATAGATGCTCCATTTTATTTTGGTTTTTTTATGTATTTATTTATTTTTAAAGCTTTTTATTTACAAAATATATGCATGGGTGATTTTTCAACACTGACCCTTGCAAAACTTTCTGTTCTAAATTTTTCTCTCCTTCACCCCACCCCCTCTCCTAGATGGCAGGTAGTCTAATACATGTTAATTATGTTAAAATATATGACAAATCGAATATATGTATAATATTTATACAGTTATCTTGTTATACAAGAAAAATTGGATCTACAAGAAACAAAACCTGAGAAGAAAAATAAATGCAAGCAAACATCAATAGAGAGTGTGAAAATGCTATGTTGTGGTCCATGCTCAGATCCCACAGGTTTCTCCTTGGGTGTAGATGGCTTTCTTCATCACTGAACAATTGGAACTAGTTTGAAACATCTCATTGTTGGAGAGCCATGTCTGTGAGAATTGATCATTGTATAGTCTTGTTGTTGCTGTGTATAATGATCATTTCACTTAGCATCACTTCAGGCAAGTCTCTCCAGACCTCTCTGAAATCATCCTGCTGGTCGTTTCTCACAAAACAAAAATATTCAATGATATTCATATTATTTTGTATTATTTTCATAAAGCTTAGTCAACTTATTATGTATCAATGATCAATCCAGTAAGTATTGGTTGGTCCTTTCATTATGTGAGTTTGAATTCCCTTAAGTTTATAACTCAAATCTGTGAATTTGGCTGATCAATGGGAGATGAGTCAATCTGGTTCTAGGATGTTTGCCCACTGCCAAACTTTCAAGGGGATATGAATCAATCTATTTATAAGCTGTGCCCACTACAAAATTTTCCAAGGATTTTAGTAAACTCCTTTCTCTCCACCCCACTCTGGTTTCCTTGAGTTATTGAAATCATCCCTCTGAATCAAGCCAAGCATAGCCCACCTTCCATCTCTGGTCAGACGAATCACAGCCTCAGATATCATTTACATTATTGGACTATTTTTTGGTATCCATATAGCCTGTTACCTTTTTAACTGTATAAAAGAGCTGCTCTGTCAGATGCATCCTTGGCTACTGAGGGGTCTTGGATCCAGTTTATTGGTTTTTGCTAATTATACCAATAAATTTATCATGCTTAAAACTTTGTGCCTCAGTTTCTCTTTATGAAGATCTTTATTATGACACTGTGTTATTGATACTGTATAAGTAGTTCTCTTACACTGTTTCCTTCAGTTCATACTCATCTTTCTAGCTTTTCTGTAACTTGCCCCTTCATCATTTCTTATAGCCCAAGAATATTCCTTTATATACAACATACCATAAGTTGTTCAGTTATTTCCCAGTTGATGATCATCCACTAATTTCCACTTTATTGCAGCACAAAAGAGCTGCCAGACATATTTTTGTATATGTACTTTTTATTCTTTTGTATCCTTTTCATCTTTTTTTTTTTTTCATCTCTTTGGAGGTAAAGGTCTGGAGAGTAAGTAATGCTGAGTCGAAGCTTATAAACAGTCTAACAACTTTAGGGAGCATAGCTTCAAATTGTTTTCCAGAATGGCTATAACAATTCATAGTTTCACTAGTACTACATTAATAATAGCTGACATTTATAAAGTCCTATAAGTAAAGCTTCTTAAACTATGGATTGCTAGCCCACATGGGGTCATGTAACTGAATGTGGAGATCTCAAAATTATGATTTATTAACAATATATATTTGATTTGTATACCTACATACCGTGGTCCCACAAAACCATCTTAGGCAAAAAGGGGTCTCCAGTGGAAAAAGTTTAAGAAGCTTTGGCTTGCTAAGTATTTTACAAATATTATTTCACTTGATCTTTGCAACCTCCCTGGAAGATAAATTGTATTATCCCCATTTTACAGATGAGGAGACTGAGGTCAATAATGGATAAATGACTTGTCCAGGATTACACAGCTAGTAAGTCTCAAATCTTCCTGACTTCAAATTCCACTCTCTATCCATCATATCACCTACTTTCCTACATTAATGTACCTTATTTCCCACAGTTCCTCTAGAATCTGTTATTTTCCTGCTTTGCCAATCTTATGGATGTGTTAGAATCTCAGAGTTGCTTTAATGTATTTCTTTATTAAGAAGTTGGAGCATTTTTTCATAAGTCAGACAGCTTGTATCTAACTCACATTAGAAGTTAGAAAATTGCCTGTTAATATCCTTTAACCATTTATCAATTGGAGAGTGACTTTTATTCTTATATATGAGTGTTAAATAGAGCAGTGATTAGAGAGCTTGGCATTATAAACCTTTGTTCAAATCTAGCCTCAAACATTTGCTAGCTGTGTAAATCATTTAACTCCTTGTAGGATAAAATGAGATTATAATTATAAAGCCCTTGGCATACTGCCTGGCACATAGTAAGCACTATAAAATGTTAATTATTATTATTATTTGAGTACGTTTCTGATATATCATGTATATGAGAAATTGATATGTTTGGGATTCAGCACCAATTGATGAGATTTGGATTCAAGCATCGAATGATGAGGTTTAAGAGAGCAAATGGCACCAAATGTTGGGGTTTGGTCACGTAAATAATTCACAATGGCTATTCTCTTTGGTAAAAGTAGATTTATTACTATTTCTAGTCATATGAAAATGTGCGCTATATCACTATTAATCAGAGAAATGCAAATTAAGACAACTCTGAGGTTCCACTACACACCTGTCACATTGGCTTAGATGACAGGAAAAGTTAATGATGAATGTTGGAGGGGATGTGGGAAAACTGGGACACTGATACATTGTTGGTGGAACTGTGAATGGATCCAACCATTCTGGAGAGCAATTTGGAACTATGCTCAAAAAATTATCAAACTGTGCATACCCTTTGACCCATCAGTGTTTCTACTGGGCTTATATCCCAAAGAGATTTTAAAGGAGGGAAAGGGACACACATGTGCAAGAATGTTTGTGGCAGCCCTTTTTGTAGGGCTAGAAAGTGGATACTGAAGGGATGCCCATCAATTGGAGAATGGCTGAATAAATTATGGTGCAGGAATGTCATGGAACATTATTGTTCTGTAAGAATGACTAGGAGGATGATTTCAGAGAGGCCTGGAGAGACTTGCATGAGCTGATGCTGAGCGAAGTGAACAGAACCAGATCATTGTACATGGCAACAACAATATTATATGACAATCAATTCTGATGAATGTGACTCTTTCCAACAGTGAGATGATTGATGCCAATTCCAATGATCTTGTGATGAAGAGAACCATCTACACCCAAAGAGAGGACTGTGGGAACTGAATGTGGATCACAACCTAGTATTTTCACTTTTTTTGTTGTTGTTTGCTTACATTTCACTTTCTTCTTGTTTACTTTCCTTTTTGATCTCATTTTTCTGGTTCAGCAAGAGAATTGTATAAATATGTTTACACATAAAAAAGTAAGTTTGTTTATGAGGTTACAGACAAAATGGAGAAGTACAATAGACACCCGGAGTGGTAAATATGGAATAGAGTTGGGACAACATAGTTAGACACCATGAGGCAGAATGCCATGGTAGGCTATCAGGAATCCTAGTGAGTCTCGACCATGTCACTTAGTTGATATAATTCAGGGAGACACAGGAAGGGAAATCCACTCTCTATGCATTGATTAAAAACTTTCCTTTATAACTGACGTGTTTTGATCCAGAAACCTGGCCACTTCTCTGAGTAAAAACAGTCAACCAAGAAAGAGGACTAAATTATTTTCCTTGGTGGGACCCTTGAGACGAAAGCACCCTGTATCCAGAAGGTTGCTCTTTCTGAAAAGCCATCTATAAAAGGAAAATATTATGGCATGGTGCCTTCTTGGTTCTTAGCTTATATAAACCCATAGTACGAGAGAAATTGGAATATTACCCAGGGGAGGATGCTTTGCTTGAGTCCTTCTCACTCTGGGACCATGGATGGTTGACTCCAGATTCCCCAGACAGCTCAAGTATTGGTGCTTCCCCAAATAGTGATGTATGTTTCTTTCTTTCTTATATTGTCTTTATTGTTATAGTGATCACTGTGTTGGTTGATTGTGTATTACTTTTACATTATAAGTTTTCTTTTCTTTTATATCTTGTTTAAATCAAGAATCTGAGCAGTAATAAACTTGTACTCACCCCTTTTTAAGCCTGTGCCTATTGAATGGGAATTCTGAATCTAGATTAACCTTACATGGATTAGCCCCAAAAAGGTTTCAGCAAAGAGAGCTTGGGCCATGGACAGATTTATAGGGGAAATTTAACCTCAGAGGTGACATAACTTGGATTTCTTGAATTGCTGAACACAGCATGGTGGGGCTACCCATGATCTCCACAGAGGGTGGAACTATAAGGTTGAACTGATTCCTTTCAGTGACCTTCTCTGCTTGCCTCAGGGAGTAATTTTATCAATACTTCAGGCTGTTTTTTCCAACACTACCTAGTGGCCCAGGACCTCATCAAAACTATAATTACATATAATAAGGTACTTATAAATATATACTGTTATAGAAACTTGCTGCATATTTCCTCCCAACTATTTGTTTCACTTCTAATTTTAGTGGTATTCATTTTGTTTATGCAAAAAACTTGTAGTTATATGAAATCAAAATTGTCCATGAAATCTTGTAGGATCCTCCTTATCTTTGTTGGTTATAAATTCTTTCTGTGTGAGACAGAACCCACCAACCCAAAATAATCCAAATAGACATTTCTCAGAGCCAGAGCAGAAAGCAGTTTATTCAATTCCTGCAGAAATTGGATATCACCTTCACCCATAGAGTCTAGTGAAGGGAGGCAAAGCAAAGGCAACAAAATAGGGTTTTTTATACCTTAAAACAATTTTTACCCCATCTTGGGCCCCAACTGTCCCTGATTTAGTATCAAGGTTCACAGTCTGTCACAGGAATCCACTCTACTCTCAGGGTATAAGAACAAGGAGATTATAGATCACAAAGCAGTTTGTACAAGATTAAGTAAGGATACAAGCAAAGGGGGGTTTTCTGGAACTGCAGCCCTAAACTATGACAGGATCAGTTTTCTAAGAAAACCACATATCTATCCCACTTAATCCCTCCTCTTTTTTGTGTCCATTTGAGGACTTTTCACACCAATCCTGATTCAGTTCTTCAACTTCGACATCCACCTTGCTCTTGGGACTTCCTCTATCTTCCTAGCTTATGAGCTCCCATCTTTGTCCTATGGTTTAGAAGAGTTCCACTTGCTGGGGGACACTAGCAATCAAACTTTCTCCAAATGTCAGTTTTCTACTTTCTTCTACCAGGAGGGCCATGCCTGCAATGGCCTGAATACAAGTTGAACAACCCCAAGCTACTGGATCTAATATCTTGGATAGAAAGGCAATAAGTCTCTTTTGCCCTCCTCTTTATGCCAATAATCTTTCTAGAGTTATTCTATTTTTCCATGCCATTCTGTTATTCCAACTATTCTGTTACTCCCTTCATTGATTCTTTGGCGTAACATCTAATAATATTTACTCACCAGAGTAGGAATGACTCAAATCTAGAACTAGATTTTTAGCACTGAATTTATCTGTTACTGTCTTTGACTTAATTCCTCCTGATTTAGTCTTTCTTACTTCACTGAATGCCGAGGTAAAAGGAATAGCCAATTGGACCTGCACACAGGTACCCACTTGGTTCCTGGGCAAAACAGGTTGGAGAGTGCTGTCTCCACAATACCACCCAAGGTTTGCTTGGAGTATGCTCATCCGATAAATTTCCAGAGCTATCCTTAGTTACTTTCCCAACTTGGGTACATGCTGCTACAGTCCCTAGATTTTGGAATCTTTTACCCTGCCATGAAAGGCAAGCTGATTGATTTCCACAGCTAAGGGAATAGTATAAAGCATTGCAATTCTCCCCAGGAATATTATTTTGGGAACAAGAAGAATTCACTCTCATCCAAAGGGAATGGTACTATCTGGACACGGGACAACCTATAGCATAGAAATAGAAATTGCTTTGTTTTTGTTTTTGTTTTTGTTTAGACTCTTTTACAGAGTACTTTACCAATTCTACCCTAGCATTGGTATCCATCACTTGCTTTAGATCCTTAACTTGATTCCAAATCTTCCTAAGAGATCTATACCTATTACATATATAATCAACTTATTTTTTGGTCTGCATTTTCTAAATTTCTATCCCTTTCGGCAAACCAAACTTTATTCTAAATTAGACAGGCAGTTCCATAACAACTTCTTTCTCTATTAGGAGACACAATTGTACCTACTTGTCAAGGCTAGTCAAGCTTCTACAATCCTATAATAAGCATCAAACTGAATTGTTTATGTGATATCCTTTTCCACTAATATTAACCCAGATCTCAACCCTATGTCCCCATCCTAAGCCCCAAATACTATTGCAGCAGGGGAATAGCATTAATTTTATATAACCTCCCTCCTTCGAAGGATTGATAGACTCCTTACAAGGAACTCACTCAGACACTGGATAGTTTGGGGTCCATTGACCTACCAGTTCCAGTTCCTTCCCAAACAAATGGGACTCAAAAGCTTTTAGATATGAGATGATGATCTGATCTTCTGGAACTAATTCCTGCTAAGAATGGACATTGAGCTGGGTCTGTAGGGTCCCATTTGAAAGGGCTTGAGCTGATTGAAGATCCAGTGAGTTGAGTCAGACCCCTGAAGCTGGTCAATACAGCTGTCTAGTGCTGGTTATTTGAAGGTGAATTGCTCAGATCTAAAGGAAAACAAATCTAAGAGAACGAGAGAGAGAGAGAGAGAGAGAGAGAGAGAGAGAGAGAGAGAGAGAGAGAGCAAGAACAAAGAGCATAACTCTCATTCTCATGTGCTTATACCTTACCTGAAGATTCTGTAAATAGTAAGGCATCCTCTCTTTTTTAGAGACTACATTATTCCCCAAAAGTAATTTTCAGAAAGGGGGAATCCCATTAGAATAGCATAAGTATTCACAAAATCCTTCATTAACAATTCTCATTTATCTATCAAAAGCAAGATAGTGATAGAGATTAACCCAGACTTCTTCATGAGACATATGTATAAAGCCTCTGCCCCTTTTTTGCCTGTTGTAGAATGGACTGGGAAAGGCTAATAAACATTGGCCAGCAACTTTTCAATATAAACTACTCAAAAGGAAACACTATATACACAATCAAATGTTATTCTCACAGTAACAAGCTTTAAAAAAAAAAGTGATTTTCATATTGATGAAACAAAATATTCCATAAGTTACATCCCTCTAAGAAAATTTTAAGTACATAAAGTTCTCTTCTCTAAACCATATGAAAGGTATTTCAGCTTCAATTTCATTAATCAATAAAATAACAGGTTCCACAGATAGTTATTTGTATTGACTGTTTTTACATTTACATAAAGGTCTTAAAGGACCTTATTTTATACAGACACATACATCTAGCAACAGATAGATGACCAGGCCAAACATTCATCTATCTAATTATAAGATATAATGATTACATATTTCCAAATAGAAAACAGCAAAATATTACATATTTCATCTGTGCTTATGGCTTCTATTGATCACTTATTCTGATTATAGAAATTGCTGTAAGAGAAAAAAGCAGAAATATGGTTATAATAGCACCAAAACTGATCCTTCAGGACCTCCTCTGAGGGCACAGTTGATAACCAGTCATATAGTAACAATCCCATTTTAGCCAATTCATCTCTCAAGTAGTAGGTTACTAATTTAATGTCATCCATCACATAATCATTCCCAAATTCAAAACTCAAAACAAGAACAGTTATAATCCCAAGAGATTTCATCTCAATAGCAAGTTTCACTAATCAGGTTTTAAATCCTGAACTAACAATCCCAAGTGCCTGTAAAGCAAAAAAGCTATAGATCATATTCATTTAACAATGAGAGCATGATGCACTTAATAAATATTAGGTAATTTGCTGAATGGGTTTTGAAATAACTACTTTCAGAGAATTTGAAGTTAATCAGAAATCTAACAAACTTTTCTTAGAAGTTCCTTGCTTTGCTAAGTGGAAGAACCTTTGGTATAGCATCACAAATGACTTTGCCTTAAAACAACCACAGACTTGAAAAATAAAAACAAACATTCAGTTAGTAACACCATGTAAATGTAAGCTATTACTTTAAATAATAGAAGCAATTAATGTTAAAGTAATTTCATTTAACCAGCAAGGGGGTGGCAGAAATTGATGGTGGGGAGAGAGTGAGACCCAGTGAATGGGCTTGTTTTCTCACTTCTGAGGAGCTGCCACTTCCAGTGAGGGAAGAGTGGATTAAGCTTTCACCTTCCCAAATCAGTAGATCTTTCCCTTTCCCTTTCTTCCATGCCATGTGGTATCTTTCCTAACTCCACTATGTTTTTTGACTCTACTTCTCTTTATAGCTAACTTTTAGATTGCTAAGTCCCCTTCAGGATTTAGCCTACCAGCTAAGGGGTACCCAGCCTCATGGGATATTTCCTTTCTCCTGGCAACTGGAAAGTTCCACTAGGGAATTTGCCCAATTCCATCATAAATCTAACTTTTGCCAAAGATGATGGCCAATGTGAATTCTTCACATGACCGAAACCCAAACTTTGGTGCCTATCATCATCTGGTGTGTACATAACCCACATAATACCTAATAATTTTAGATTTCAATATTACAACAATAACCCCAAATAACTTAATTAGAAATTTCACAATTTTCAAAAGTGATAGCCAAATAGACATAACATAGCCTATCACAAAAATGGATAGAAATCTTATGTAATTTATAGTCATTTCCAATTTTAGTATATACACCAATTGAAAAATAATTATTTTAAAAAATCAATATTTTAGCTTGTGAGATTCTAACTGGATGTTCCATTCAAGCTATCAATTGCTTTTGCAAATCAATTTTCTTGTCCCTTGCAAACAATCTTATTTTTTTAAGCCACCTTTAAAAAAAAAAAAACTAAACTAAACTTTAAGATTCACAAGATAGGTAATATCTAAATAATTTTGGATCAAATTACATAAAACTTATACATATGTCCAGCTGAGCTGACAAAATTTTAAGCATAGCTAATAATTTTTACAAATTACTCAATATTCAATTTAGAAAACAACATATTTCATCTAATTAGGAGATACAAACATGTGACCGCTTTAGGTAAGTTACCAGAGAACTTTGTTTTAATAACTATTTTTTTTAACTTCAAATCAAATACAGATTTAAACTTCTAGTAGCAATACTACAATATTAATGCACATTTCTTTCTAAAATCTTATTCCCTAATGCATCAACTGAAAGTAGTTCTATTACACACCACTTAAATTTAAACACACAGTAATTTAGGTCACATTTTTGGGAGAAAACTCTTCCTCCTCATTTGCTTCTATTGGTTCTGCTGTTCTGCTGATTGATCTCTCAGCTCACTACTTTTCAAAGCAACCCATTTCATTGTTAGGAGGTTCTAAATGTTATTTTGAAACTTTAGGCCCCAGGAAACACACATTTTCAGTTTAAATCGAGGCTATTAGGGCAAGGTACCCCTAACTTGGTACTTTGGATCTACAATCCTATTGATAAGATCCTGAAAGGTGTTATGGATCAAGAGAAACTAAAGACCTGATACCTGAGGCAAATAGACTGAAGGTTCTGATAGAGATCTGTTTAGCTCCATGGTCCCACCCTTTGAGGAGGTTATCCAGTCTGAAATCCAAGTTATGGTGGGTCTCAGGACCCACCCTCTGTAGAGGTCTCCAGCAATCTCACCTCGCTATGCCCTGTCAGGAATCCCAGTCATGTTGCTAGGGCTAATTTTCCCTATAAAATCTACTTATGGGTCCTCTAATGGCTGCTGCCTTCCTTTGGGTCAGCTTACCACAATACTCTGTCTTAATTAAAAGAAAACACTTACCTAGGATACAAAATTAGGTAATCAGATATCTCATTAGAAAAAAAAGATTAGAGACTTTCCCTGTTGGGAGGGAAGAGTAAACAGGTGTAATTTTCTGAAATCAGAAAAAAAAAAGGGGGGGGGGCATGGGGTGTTCTACTCTCTCCAAGCTACTGTATTTAATCAAAATGAACACGTGTGAGAAAGTGGCAAGGCCTGAAAAACCCTAAAGCAGGCCAGCCTCGGGAGGGGTGCAAACAATGCTGGCCAAAAGCAATAATTCAATACTAATTCTGTTGGTTAGTAACCTGAAGAGCTCTATCATTGGCAGCAGTACCTCTAAACCATAATATTAGCATATCAACCTAATTTTTGTTTCTCTTTCCCATAAAGTTATCTTCTTGATTCTGATTCTTTGCTAGATTCCCCTAGAACTTTAGCCAGCTGTCAAGCAGTGTAATAAATCTTTGCCCTTTAACTTGGAGTCTGAGTGTGTGAATTCTTTCATCAAGCCCATGACACTGACCAGGGGGACTCTAATCTTGTTAGGGTGTCTTTTTTTCCTCAACAAAAAGAATATGGAAACAATAACTGACTAGTATTGAACTAGTTTTTAGATAAGATGTAAGGGGTTACTTGAGATGTATAATTGTGAGAAAATTCCTTGCATCAATTTTTGGAACTGACCTAATTTCGGGTCAGCAAAACATAGATTTTTAAATTTCTAAATAGCAGGTAGAGATGATCCATCTTTCTAGCCACATAGGGCTAGGTTCAAGCCATGCAACAAAATCCTTTCATAATTCCCATAATTGAACAAAGTTTTCTCCCAAGACAGAAACTGGACTAGACCCATACTTGATTAGAAAGGGAACTGAGCTAGATCCAGGGCTGAATCACAACTTGGAGTCAGTGTGGTTCACTCAATTCCCACAATTAACTATTTGCTATTCTAATCCCCCATTTTTCTCACTGAGAAAGGAAGATTAGGCTCACACTGTAGCTCAAATGCTACATGCATTCATCTCATCCAAGTTCAAGTTCAAAATTCCACACAAGTAGTATCCTGAACCATTATTCCTTAGGGGTTTCCTGCAACATCAGCCTAACATGACCTAAGAGGATATAGAAGTGTTGAGGTTCAAAAAGGAGACACCAAAATATTGGGCTTGTAGGCTGATGTCACAAGGTGTCTCAAAAGAATTTACAGGCTTGAACCCATCTCCAAGCCAAGAGGCAAAGTTTATTATAATTTTAACGCCAATTGAAGTGAATTAGGTTCCAAAAGGAACAGTTATATTCCTCCTAGAAGCTGAACCCTATCAGAAATGGCCACTTCCCCACTTATTGAATCTGCTATAAGTGAAAGGAGGCTTCCCACCTAGATAGAAAAGAGATGTCCTAGTTAGGTAGTTTTAAAGATGCCATCAATTCTAGCTACTCAGCCAGTGGAGAGAGGCTGCTCCAAAACCCATGACAAGCCAGTGTATGCTTGCACTAGTCCCAGAAGCTAGTTCCCAGCACCTCTCAAGTAGATGATGCCATTTTAGATGGTCTGTATGCACCAAACCTCACATATTTTTATAAAATTATTTGTATGAGATAACTTATAACTCTTAATCTCAATTCCCAGCTTCTCCCCTGAGAGCTCCAGTCTATATTTCCTTTTTTCCCCCTCAGGCAATTGAGGTTAAGTGACTTGCCCAGGGTCACATAACTCTCTCAGTCAAAACTGTGTATACCCTTTGACCCAGCAGCATTTCTATTGGGCTTATATCCCAAAAAAATCATAAAGGAAGGAAAGGGCCCCACATGTGCAAGAATATTTGTGGCAGCCCTTTTTGTAGTGGCTAGAAACTGGAAACTGAAAGGATGCCCATCAATTGGAGAGTGGCTGAATAAATTATGGTATATGAATGTTATGGAATATTATTGCTCTGTAAGAAACGACCAGCAGGACGATTTCAGAGAGGCCTGGAGGGACTTGCATGAACTGATGCTGAGTGAAACGAGCAGAACCAGGAGATCATCATATACAGCAACAACAATATTACATGATGATCAATTCTGATGGACATGGCTCTCTGCAACAAAGAATTGTCTCAAACCAGTTCCTATTGTTCAGTGAAGAAGGCCATATACACCCAGAGAGAGGGATATGAAATATGCACCACAACGTAACATTTTCATGCTCTCTATTGACATTTACTTGCATTGTGTTGCCTTTCTCTGATTTTCTTTTTTTTTTCTTGTAGATAGGATTTTTCTTGCACAACTTGTCAAGTATTTCAACATTATTAACATGTAGTGGACTTCCTGCCATCTAGGGGAGGGGAGGGGGCTGGGGGTAAAATTTGTAATGGAAAGCTTTGTAAAGATCAATGCTGGGGAACTACCCATACATATGTTATACAAATAAAAAGCTTTAATAAAAAAAATAACTCTCTCAGTCATTAAGAATAATAGCCTTGAAGCTACCTTTGCTCCTAATTCTGGATCACTAAGCACTTCCAATAGGTAACCAATATTACAAGCCTACCTCTGTGTTATTTTTCTTAATTCCTTTCCTCCTAACTCTCTCTGAAATAATTTTTGTTCGGACCCTATTTTCTTTCTCCAAGACTATTGGAATAACCTTGTAACCTATCTTCCTGACTCAGATTTATCCCTTCTCTGATTCACTGACAGCATTCACACTACTGTCTTTATGCCTCTCTTCAATTTAAAAATCTCCAGGAACTTCCCATCCTAATATTCTAAATTCTTCACAATCTGGGCCCAGACTACTGTAGTGGGCAGATTAATCACTGAGGACTTAAAGTAACCTACCCTAGTCCAAGTCAATAGAGAGATTTGGTGAGTCTGTTTATGGAAATTCATGATAGAGGGGCTTTTCCTTATTTCAGAGTACTCAGATATTCTGATTACTGCATCGTGGGAGGGGAGGAGGGGGAAAGAATCTTTTTAATTGGCTACTGAGCTGGAATTGAATAGCGAACAAAAGAAAGACAGGAGGCCATTTTGTGGAGGATTTTTTTTTTTAATTTAGTATTTTTTTCCCACTTACATGTGTAATCATGTAAACATATTTCTATATTAGTCATGCTGTGAAGGAAGAAACAGAATGAGAGGAAAAACCAGCAAAAGATAAATAAGGTGAAAAATAGTATTCTTCAATCTACATTCAGACTTCATAGTTTTTTCTCTATATATGGATAACATTTTTCATCATGAGTCTTTTGGAATTGTCTTGGATCATTGTATTGCTGAGAAGAACTAAGTCATTCACAATTCTTTATTGAACAATGCTGTGGTTACTTCGGACAATGTTCTCCTAGTTCTGCTCACTTCACTCATCATCAGTTCATGTAAATCCTTCCAAGTTTTTCCGAAATTTGTCTGTTCATCATTTCTTATAGCACAATAGCATTCTATTACATTTATATGTCACAGCTTGTTCAGCCATTCCCCAAGTGATGAACGTTCCCTCAATTTCCAATTCTTTGCATCACAAAAAGAGCCATTATAAATATTTTTGTACATGTGAGTTCTTTTTCCTTTTTTTTTTTTTTTTTTTTTTTTTTGATCTCTCCAGGATATAGACCTAGTATTGATGGATCAAAGGTTATGGCGCAGTTTCATAGTCCTTTGGCCTTAATTCCAAATTGCTCTCCAGAATGGTTGGATCAATTTACAACTCCACCAACAATGCATAGGTATCCTAATTTTCCCACATCTTCGCCAACATTTATCATTTCTCTTTTCTTTCATATTAGCCAATCTGATAGGTGTGAGGTGATAATCACTTTGCAATTTTACCTGTCAACTTTTGAGCAAGAAAAGAAAGAATTGCTATGGACATCTGGTTAAAGAGGGACTAGAG
Source organism: Myrmecobius fasciatus (assembly GCA_023553655.1). Classification (NCBI taxonomy): domain Eukaryota; kingdom Metazoa; phylum Chordata; class Mammalia; order Dasyuromorphia; family Myrmecobiidae; genus Myrmecobius; species Myrmecobius fasciatus. The sequence continues at coordinate 20,435 of JAJPUD010016138.1, read as the reverse complement.
TGCATCATTATTCTGTTTCTTTTGTCTCTTTATATTTATTCTTTCCTGATCTTAAGTGAGTCCAGAGATGGAAAGGATCAAATTGCAACCTTTTGAGTTTAAAGTTCCTTTGTCCACTAGTCCATAGTGGTCCTCTCTATATCATCTAGAGATTCAGCTAAACATCTCCAAGATATAGGTTAAGATCAGTTAACTTTTACAAAAGAATACTTACTAAGAAGGAAGTGCAAAGTGTGGCTAATTACCCCATCTCTAAAAGCTGCGCAATACTAATTAGGAGGGATTATGCTTTCCGTTGTAATGAGTGCTTAAAGTAAAAATGTCTTTGTAAAATCTACTCAGACAGTTAAGTGACTAAATGGAACCCTTCTATAACTGAAGGAAAACCATTGGCTGGGGCTAGAGCTAATGACCAGAACCTAGACAGCCCTAATCCCCTTAAGGGATACAGCTTAATTACTGCTACATAAATGTGAAAGAGATGGTGAAAATAAAGCACTTTGTTGCAGAAGTCATTCCCTCCCCTCTGCTCCCTTAAACAGTTGGGTCCCATTCAGAATCATATCCCCAGGACCCATCACAGATCCTTACACATAAGAGAAAGTCATTGAATGAATATGTATCCTGCCTTTGGCATCTTTAGGAGAAGGACTCTCCAAGAGTCTGGCTACTGGTATAAGAAGGATGACTCAATCTTTTCAAGTTCCTGGATCTGTCCCAGAATGCTTCTGAGCTTGGGACTAAAAGGAGGGGAAAGAAAAAAATAACCCTAGTTAGTAGGGAAAAGGGAGAGTCAATCATGTTCTCTAGAGGAAATGTTGTCTCCATGGAGCAGATTCCCTCCTCTCACATCACTGCTTGCAATGTCTCCTTTTTTCTTTCATACACATTTCCATAAGCCCAAGATCAAGGGCATTCTGGGTGAGGACACGTTACAAATAAATAAAAAGGGCTACCTTCATGAAGAACTGAAATGATCCTTGTGTTTTTGTAAGGTTGGGTGCAGCAAAAGAAACTTGTCTTGGCTGGTTGAGGTTGTGGGGAAAGTAACCTGGCAAAAGATGGATTGAAAGTCTAGTCAACATCTGATAAATACCCTGTGTTCAGTGATCCAAAGCAATCCCAATAGATTTGGACAGAAAATGCCATCTGCAACCAGAAAAAGAACTAAGGAGACTGAATGTAAATCAACACATGCTATGTTCACTTCTTTTTTCTATTTTTTTTTAAATCTCTCCCATGGTTTTTCCTTTTTGCTCTGAGTTTTCTCTCCTAACATAATTCATGAAACAATGTATATTAAAAATAAATTAACTTTTTTTTTTTTTAAAGGAGCCATGATCTTCCTCACAATCAGATGCCTCCTCCTTTCAGGGCCCTATTTTTATACAGCTAGATGTCCAGTCATTTAAGAACCTTTATACCAAATATAGAATAATTCCACTGATTGACATATAATACATAAGCTAAAATAAGCTAATATGTAAAGCGAGGAATATCTCTTCTTTTTAATTTTTATTTGATAATAGCCTTTTATTTTCAAGATACATGCAAAGTAAGTTTTCAACATTCACCCTTGCAAAACCTTGAGTTTCAAATTTTTCTCCTTCCCTTCCCTCTATCCCATTCCCCTAGACAGCAAGCAATCCAATATGTGTTAAACATGTGCAATTCTTCTATACATATATCCTATATGTATACTTCTATACATATTTCCACATTTATCATGCTGCACACACACACACACACAAAATTTTAAAAAGACAAAATAAGAGAAAAAAAGCAAGAAACAATAACCAAAAAAGGTAAAAATGCTATATTGTGATCCATATTTGGTGCAGATGGCTCTCTCCATCACAAGTCTATTGGAATTAGCCTGAATCACCTCATTGCTGAAAAGTGCTAGGCATCCATCATAATTGATCATCACATAATCTTGTTGTTGTGTGTACAATGATCTCCTGGTTCTGCTCATTTCACTTAGTATCAGTTCATGTAAAACTCTCCAGGCCTCTCTGAAATCATCCTGCTGATCATTTCTTATAGTACAATAATATTCCATAACATTCATATACCATAACTTATTCAGCCATTCCTCAACTGATGGGCTTTCCAATTCCTTGTCCCTACAGAAAGGGCAAGCGAGAGATATTTCCACACAAGAAGTACAGGATAGGCTGGAGAAAATGACACAAGGTATTACAGCCAGTGACCAAAGTGGTTAAAAGATGGTCACCTGCTCCTTTGGACAAAGGATCAGTCCAGAGGTAAAAAAATATTTGGGGGACTTTCCATGTAGTTGTCACCTCTGCCACAATGGGCTTAGTCATCATGACAAGGAAAAATAAGGATGGAAGTCCTTTAGTTAACTTCCTATAGTTAAGCAAGAGCTGCAACTCGCAGCTCTGGGGCCTCATATACAGAACTTTGGTATGATTCCATCAAATTGATTAATACTGATTAGAATAGAGTCAAGGTCCAAATAAATCATCTCTCACAAGTAAGAGGAAGAAATAAATATTTATATGGCACCTACTATGTGCCAGGGACTATGTCAAGAACTTTACAAATATTTCATTTGGTCCTCAAAACAACTCAGAGAAGTAGGCTCTGTTCCCCATTTTACAGTTGAGGAAACTGAGGCAGATAGGAATAAAATGGCTGACTTGTCCAGAGTCACACAGCTAGTAAGTGTTTGAATGTGGATTTGAACTCAGGTCTTCCTGATTCTAAGCCAAATGCTCTATGCAGTTTACCACCACTTTTATTAGATCTGCTAAGCTGAGAGAAATTCTGAGCTGCTTTTTGGAGTCCCTAGAAAAATCCATCCTGTACTTTCTTTGTGTGTATTTTTGGGGTGGAGTAGAAATTGGTTGATTGGCAAGTGATCTTGGAAATCTAGGTCAAAAGATAAGATGGAAACATTTTCCTCAGTTTCTCTGGTTTACTGGATTTAGGGCATGGGACAGGAGGAAGAATGAAGCTAGGTGACCACACTGAAAGTGCCTTGATGTCTATTCCTCAGAATTAATTTTCTCTTTTTTCTTTTTTGGTTTCAGTTAGTAGGAAAATGGATGTTTCCTCTCTTCTTTTGCTGACCTATTCTCAGGTTTATCATCCCACAGTCATATAACATTGAAAAATGTTTGTCTGCAGACCAAGTATTCTGAAGGTGAAAGTTCTCCCCTTTCACCAAATTTGGCTAACTTGACATGCTATTGGTCTATAAAGGATATAAGTCAACCCTGGGTCAATCCAGGTTCTTGTTTTTTTTGTTTTTGTTTTTCCTTTTCCCTATTTCTCTTTGCCATTAACCTTGCATCTTCCCCGATCAGTGGGGATCTGTGACTATAGGTGTGAAAGAAATCAAATCTCCCTGTTATGTTTGAAAATTAAGGTCAATTGAAAGACAGGGGTCATATCGTGATTAATTTATTAGTTAGGTTAACAGCAACCAATAAATTAGTTCAATGATCAAAGATCTCAAGAACTCACCAGCCATAATACAGTTTTGATAGATGGGGAAGACAATATGATTGGTTATAGTCAGACAAGCACCATGGGATTGGGGACAACATGATTGGTTATTTTAAAGAAATTGAGCTGGTGACTACTCCTCTCTGATGAGTAAGAAATATTAATCAAGAATTAGCAGACTCTCTGGAGTCTAAAAGGGTTTGTTATGAAGATAAGAATTGTACAAGAACAGGCCAGGATGGACAATATATCTTTTGGGATGGTAACTTGAAATGTTAACTTAAAAGAAAGATTGCATCATCCTGAGCTTAACTCAGGGATGGAAAAATGTGGCTTGATCAATTATACAGAATGGGGCAATAATAGAGTAGGTTCAATTATGAAATATAATCAATTATTAAATGATACAGAATAATTTTAGTATTCTCAGCTTCCTTGGGTTAGGACCTTTATTTCCTGTTCTTTGGTGTCCAAATTTTAGGAATTTGTGTATAAAGGTATGAAACCATGTTAGGGTTTTTGTTTGTTTGTTTGTTTGTTTTTTAAATAATAGCCTTTTATTTTCAAAATTAAAAAAAAATACAACCATAGTTTTCAACATTCACCTATATATTCACCTTGCAAAACCTTGTGTTCCAAAATTTTCTCCCTTCCTTCGCTCCAGCCAGCAAGTAATCTAATATAGTGTAAACATGTGAAGTTTGTTTTTCTCGGTTTTTTGTTTGTTTTTTTTTTTTTGGTAGAACTGTCATTTTTATTATATTAGCTTGGATTGCCTATGAGTAATTAATATTTCTTCAGTTATTTAGATTTGCCCTTATTTGGGCAAAAAATATTTTATAATTCTATTCATATAGTCCCTGGATTTTTATTGGCCAGGTAGACTGCCCAAATATTTTATGCATGTCTGGAGTTACATTTTTAAGCTTTTTTATTTTTAAAATATATACAAAGATAGTTTTCAACAGTCATTCTTGCAAAATCTTGTGTTCCAAAACTTTCTCCCTCCCTTCTCCCCATCCCACTCTCCTAGACAGCAAGTAATTCAATATAGGCTAAAGACGTGTAGTTCTTCTAAACATATTTCCACATTTATCAAGCTGCACAAGAAAAATAAGATCAAAAAGGGAAAAAAAAGGAAACAAACAACAAAAATTGTGAAAATGCTGTTATGATTCACATTCAGCCCTCATAGTTCTCTTCCTAGAGAAACTAGAAAGTTAAGGAAACTAGAAAGAAACTAGAAGTTAAGAAATTAGAAAACCCTCATGGGTTTTAATACTGTTTTTTGCCCTTGATATTTTGTCTCCTGTTAACTTCTAGATGTCTCAACTGTTATTCTTCTTTCTACATGCTTTTTGTAGTATTTGACTAGATGGATTTACAAAAATTTTCTTTCCTATCCTTTTTAGTTTAAAACCATTTAATTACATTTATGAACTCCACAGCAAATATATTCTTACTAGTGATGTAATATGATTTTGTGGGCCCCTGACCTTGGGGAGGCAATAAATTAGTAGTCCTAAATCTTCTAGTTTTGGAATCTGCCTCAGGAAACTCCCACACCCAATCCGTCTGATTCTGATCCCTCCTTAGTCAGATGGCTTCTGAGCTCAGGGAACTCCCTTAGATGAAACTCCTGAGACAATAGTGAATAAAACCATTCCTCAATTCATGGCTGACTGGTAATCTTGTCAGTAATAACATGGTCAACCCAGAACCACTCCTTCCAGAGAGCATTCCTTCCTACCTATGAGTCATATGATTGAAAACTGTATAAAAATATCTCCTTTGCTTCTATTTCTCTACTGAACTCCCTTACAATTCACTTCACTTGTAATGACATTACAATTACTTTCAAGAAACTTTGCCCCTTATCTAGGAGATGGGTTCAAGCCTGAAAACTCTTTTGAGACACCTTGTGACACCGGTCTGGGACCCCAAACTTTTGGGGTTCCCCCTTCCCAACCTCAACACTAGTGTTGGTTAGATATATTACATCTCAGGTGAGGAATTAAAAATTGACATCCCACTTTATTTTATATTATTTTATTAAGGTTTAATCAATTTACTTATTCTGCTTCATTATATGAATTTGTAATTCCTTAAGCTTGCAACTTCAATTGCCTACTTCACCCTTGTAGCTTTCTACCAGCAAACTCTCTGGCAGCAGAGGTAACAACTACAAATGACACATATATTGATAGAAGGATATGGATGTGGATATGGATGTTTGTGTATGAGTGTGTGTATATGTGTGTATATGTATGTGTGTGTATGTATATCTATATTTGTATGTAAGTGTATATGTGTATTTATACATACATATACATACATATACACATTCTTATGCTTTCTTGAATTATTTTATTTCAAAAGTTCATAGAACTAGAGGAACTTCTTAAAAATTTCAAAAGCCTCATTTAAAATGCTTAAACTAGAAACTTTAATGCAAAATTTGACACTGTCATATCCTGTGTTTTGTTCAATGCGCATGAGCACGCAAAGGCACACACACACACACGCACACACACACACACTTTTTATAAGACTTACCCACAGGATTCCTCCTACTCTGTTGAAAAACCCTAGCATACAAACCACAAGCTCCTGCCCTTTGAAACTGTCAGTCATAGACTTAGGGTCAGAAAATATGGTTTATTTGATACAGAACAGCACCGACTAATTAGGAAGAGTTATGTTCTAGTTTAAATTTTGTAACTGCATTTACTATAAAAGAGCTGTTTTGTCTGTCAGTTTTATCCTTGGCTTTGGATCTTACTGGCAATTGCTAGTCAATTCTGTTCAAACTCTGTGCCTCAAAATTATTAAAGATTTTTATTGTGATAATTAGCACCCAATGTAGGACCTGATTGAGGGACTTCTCCATTTGCACAGCCCTTCAGGTAAACTTCCTAGAACTCTTCAACAAGGAACTTCTCCATGGAGAGTTGCCTCGAGGACTCCATCTCAAGCTTCATGGCCTTCTGAACTAATTCCCAAAGGGGAAAATCTCTGTGGCACTTAGTTGGTGGTAAGGTCTTGAAATCAGTTTTTTAGAAAACTGTGCTCCAACTGTATAACTAACTCTTTATAAAGAAAGTAAATTCTCAAAGAGGAAGTAAGACTTGAAATAAAATTGTAATACCCAATAACTTCTTTTTATTTGAATTTTAAAATATACTCAATTTAAGAATAAAACTGATCTTTTTGGAAGATGTGTATGTTAAATTTTAATTAAATTCTAAAGTACTGTAGCCTAGGATCAAGTTTCACTCAATTTGTCATAGTCAAGTCCTTTTAAAGCTCCAATCTTTTGAGGGAAGTCTTGTGGAGAATTATTAGGAAATCTTTAAGAAGGTACTTTCCCTTGTGGACCCTTAAAGACAGGGGTAAGTTCTTAAGGAAATAATAGTCTCATCATGGAACCATTAAAAAATTCTTTTTTTTTCTTTAAGTATGTCATGATGTCTATGACTGACAGTATTTTATATTATTTTTTTCTAGGGATCCCAAAGGCACAGCCTTTCTCTAGGTGAGGGGTTCTTAGAGTAAGAATAGGAAACTAAAGAGAATACCATCCTTTGGAATCTGCTCCTTTAGACAGAAGAGAATTTTAAAGAGTATAGTTTGTTTAATGGAAATCCTACTGTCTCCTAAAGAAGAATGCCATTTTAAGACCCTCAAATTCATGGGGACCAGAAGGTCTTCCTAACTAGCCCTTACAAGACCTACATTGGAACCCTAACCAGCCAGCCCATTATGCTAGGCTATTACTAGCTAGGATTTTTTCCCTAATCAGGGAAATGGTAAGAACAATCTACTCCCTTTATGGGACAAAAAGACCCTCACTAAAAACTGACTGCTCAGAGACTTCTCTAGGTACAAACACAAAGTTTTTTTTTGTTTGTTTTGTTTTGTTTTGTTTTTAAATTTCAGTTCTCTAGAGAAGTAGGGTGATCCCTGCCCCAGAGGAGCTGGAGCAGGGAGGCCAATTGTACAGAAATTAAGAAACATAGTTATATATCTGAGATTATAGAAACACCCCTTCCTTTAACCCACCTAAACCCCCAGTTAATCTTTAAAGTCTTCGGCCAACTCAATATTTGTCTTTGGTAGGAAGGTGGGCCTTTGTGTCGCCAGGTTCTTAGTTAAGCAATAAGTGTTTCAAATACTTTTGGGGGGCTATATTATTAAGAAAAGGGGTCAATTAAGCAAGAGGGTTAAATATTCCTAAACTACTAAAGCATTCATCAAGGTGCTCTGCTCTGTTTTTAGGCATTCCTAGGGATAGCTAGGAAGTCTTCCAGGCCATTAAGCAATTAGTCACTTTTATCTCTTATGAGAAGCAGTTGAGCAAGGGGTCAAAGGATTATCTCAAACATTTCTGCTGGAAGAGCAAATCTTGCTCTTCTCCCAGAGCTCATGTGGATATCGGTTGAGAAAGAACTAAAGAAGATTCTCATTTTTTTCAAGCAAGCGAGGACGAATTTTACTTGGGAAATATTTACAGCATTAAATTGTTTAAACAGCATATCAGACCCTTGAAGGACTACTAAAGGATGTATTATAAAAAGGTTATAGACACTCCTTTGGAGTGATGAGGATTGGTTTAACACAGTTTTATACCAGTAAAACAAACAGAATCCATGGGGAGTCAGGCTTTGCTATTGCCATTCATCCACATGCTCATTTCCCGTTTGCCTTTTTGTTTTCTTTTTTGCTTTTTACTGAGGCAATTGGGGTTAAGTGACTTGCCCAGGGTCACACAGCTAGGAAGTGTCTGAGACTAGATTTGAACTCAGGTCCTCCTGACTTCAGGGCTGGTGCTCTACTGTTTGCCTTTTGGTTTAAAGGAACAGACTCTTCTCCACGGGGTTAAAGGCTACACAAACCTCAAGTAGGGCTGATCTGCCTACTTCTGAAGAGCCTTTGAGACTGATTGGGGCCATTCTGATTCAAACTGAGGTGAGACCTGTTTCCTCTTTCACTTTTTCCACCTTGTCTACCATTATTACTGAGAGAAAAATCGAGCAGACATCACAGTTTGAGGCAAAAGAGCTATCTGGGGGACTGGGAAAGGCGAGTTATTCAGGGCCCTTTGGAATCCCTTTGACAGATAAAAAAGAAGGGAATCTTTGTTTTCAATCTACAAAACAAATTATTCACAACCAAATCCTCTTTTTAAACCCTTGTCTAATACATGTTGACATTTTCCTTTTCCTTTTTGCTCATTATGAAAGTTCTTTTCTCCATCACGCCAGGAGACACCCTTGTATATACAGCAGCGAACAGCTTAGGGATTTGGGGGCAACTGTCTTGTAATTTATCAATTTAATTTCAAATCTCAATTTAAAGGTTTCTTTAAAAATGTTTTGACTGTCCCAGAGATTTGACGCTTAGCCCAAGATTGTGCTGTGGGCTCATTTTCACACTCCTGAAACTTTTTTTTTAATTAATTTTTTTTATTAAAGCTTTTTATTTGCAAAACATCTGCATGGGTAATTTTTCCTTTTTTAATTTTTTTTTATTAAAGTTTTTTATTTGTAAAACATATGCATGGGTAATTTTTCCTTTTTTAATTTATTTTTTTATTAAAGCTTTTTATTTGCAAAACATATGCATGGGTAATTTTTCAACATTGACCCTTGCAAAGCTTTCTGTTACAAATTTTTCCCTCCTTCCCTCCACTCGCTCCCCTAGATGGCAGGCAGTCTAATACATGTTAATTATGTTAAGATACTTGACAAATCAAATATATGTATAAATATTTATACAGTTATCTTGCTGTACAAGAAAAATTGAATCTATAAGAAAAAAAAAATCTGAAAAGGAAAACATAATGCAAGCAAACATCAATAGAGAGCATGGAAATGCTATGTTGTGGTTCACCCTCAGATCCCACAGGCCTCTGCCTGGTTGTAGATGGCTTTCTTTATCACTGAACAACTGGAACTAGTTTGAAACATCTCATTCTTGAAGAGAACCATGCCCATCAGAACTGATCATCATATAGTCTTGTTGCCACTCCTGAAACTTGATCTAGCTCGAAAAGATTTGGGGAAGGAGGGAGTGCATTTTGCTGTGCTTTGGAAGTGCAGGCTGCTAGCCTGTCAAACTTCCAGCCAGTATACTTGACAATGGACTGGTGGCTCTCTTTTCCTAACTATACAAATAGAATAGCTTGGAAGTAGAGAGAGTTTCATTTTAGAAAATGTTTTAAGCAATAGAAGAAAGAAGGAAAAGTGCTGGAATCTGAAAGAAATAGGCAATTTAGAAGGGTTTTAAGCTTTAAAAAAAGTGGCAGTCTTTATATTTACAATGAAAAGAGGGTTTTGCAGTTTTTGGAAGTTTTAAGGCAGATTAAATCAAATTTCTTTTTTTAAAGCTTCTTTTTTACTCAGCACCAAATTTCTCAGCCTATACTGGTTGAGCCACAGCATCAGAACTCTAGAAAATCCTTCTATCAAAGGGAGGAAGACTTCTGGCACCTTATAATCTAGTTGCCCCCCCCCAATAATATTTAATTTAATAATAGCATTGCAACTGACTACCTTACAATTTATGCAAACCTAATCAAATGAAAGAGGCAGGGTGCAACACCAATTAGACTTTACAGCATTGTATGATGATCAACTGTCAGTGACTTAATTTTTCTCAGTAATACAATGATCCAAGACAATCTCAAAGGACCTGTGATTTTTTTTTTTAAAGCTATTTACTCTAGAGAAATAACTGATGGAGTCTTAATGTAGATTCAAGCATATTTGTTGTTGTTGTTTTATTATTCTTGGGGAGTTTGTTTTTTTTCTTTTGGTCTATTGAAGCAAACAGGATTAAGTGATTTGTCCAGTGTCACACAGCTAGTAAAGTGACTGAGGATGGCTAATATGGAAATGTTTTGCATGATTACACAAGTATAATTTATATAATATGTAAATTATATATAAATGCCTTTTCAAGGAGGGAAGTGAAGTGTGAAATGCAATTTAAAATTCTAAAAATTTAAAAATTTTAATAATTTTTGTTTACATGTAATTGAGAAAAATGAAAATTCAATGTAAAAACACATTGTGGACTTTAATCAAAAGACCCTAGGAAAGCCTTTTCTGTCTTTTTTCTAGATTTCAATATTGGGGATGAAAATGTGATGTTATCCTGTAATGCTCCAAGAGAAACTGAGGCAGTACTACAGATTGGAGATTATTTAATATTTTATTGATGGTAATGGAGAGTTTAGAATCCATAGTTATGGGTGGGACTGAATGGGACTCCTGTCTCAAAGCCCCCAGTCCTGGAGAGTTAGACTGGCAGCCATTAGCCAACCATCTGGATCTCAAAGTATCCAGAGATTAGTGAGTTTTCTCCAAGGGTTCTTGTAAGGCTTCAGCACTCAGGGAAACAAAGAAACTCAAGAGGCAGAAGGAAGGGTAGGGCACTGGGGGGATTGAAGTTCCAGGAAAGGACCATCAGTTCAGTTCTGACAGGTTGGGGGTATGAAGAATTATAAATTCTGATGTTTGGGAAGAAGCTAGGAGCCACTGAGTCTGAAACTAAAAGATATGTTTAGGTATTTGAGATAGGTCATCTGAAGGTTTTATGACTCTTTGGAATGCCAGTGGCCATAAATCTGCAGCCCAATTATCTCTGAATGGTCAGAAGTGGGAGGGGATTGCTACTGAGGCAGAACAATTAAGGGAAACTGAGACAGAGGAACTGTGGCACAACATTCAGGGGTAGCCTTTCACCCCTGAGTGTTGAAACTACAAAGGATAGTGATTCATAAGGAAAATGCCTCTCTTAAAGCAGCAAAGAGCAACTTAAAGGCTGGCAAGCAAAATTCACTTCCTGATTTTAGGGTTTTCTGTCTCCTAACACCCATCTCTCAGGTGTGTTGAATAAATATATAACTATAACATGTCTAGCATTATGTTAACATTAAATTAATTAGGTATATTAAATTAAATGAAATGGGTTTTCTGCCCAGTGGAGAGGGGAGTGAGAAAGGAGGGGGAATCACAGGCTCTAAGCAGCCCTACTAACATCTAAGGAAGGGATTGTAGTTTGAGGAAGAAGGTCACTCTATGTCAGTGAGACAAAACCCTTAGGAACTTTCTGTGTGGACAAGAGGCCTATATAAACCTTCCAATTCTGACTGTGGTCAAACTGTGGCCCCCTTTCCAGATTGTCCCTTAGATTGGGAAACAGTGGTAATGTGACAAGTCATTTGTCAACTTTGTTTCCCTATCTCCATGAGCAATTGGTAACATCCATCCCCAGAGTTGTCTAAAGCTGGAATATTTGCAATTTGCCTTGCAGATTATTGATGTGTCTTTGATAAACTGTCTGGCAATAATGCATTTCTGAAATACATTGATTGATGAAATTAAAAGCCACTCATGTTGGAATAAATGATTACTTTCAAATTGGTTAAGTTGTTATTATTTGACTAATTTAAGTTTTGTATCCTAAGAATTGGATTTCTTAAACAGTGGAATTATTTAAAACTGTTAAATATTAAATAAGTTATATTTTAATAATAATATTGTCAGTTACTGTTAAAGATGGCATCATAAGGGGGGCAACTAGGTTTTGAACATTCCCTAGCTATGTGACCCTGGACAAGTCACTTAACCCCAATTGCCTCAGCAAAAAAAAAAAAAAAAAGACATCATAAGATCTTATTAACTCAACTCCTCCCATTCCCCAACAGCAAGCATCTGAAGAAATTCTGGTGAACTGCAGTTTAAGAACTGGGACCTCTCCCAGTCAATGTATAGAAAATCGAATATTTGTATATAGTGATAAGTCTATCAGAAGACATGAGAATTGTAAAATTGTGTCTCTTCCTAAAAACAAATTATTATAGTTATAGCTTGGCAACAATCAAAACTATATTTAAGACTTACAGTGGACAACAATTTTCTTGAAGTTTTGAGTAGATTGTCAGGAATTCACTATATGTGTAAAAGTTCCAAAATGTACTATTTATGCCGTTTGTCCCACATGTCACATAGTCAACCATTTTGAATATCTGTGCATTGTTTTCATATCTATTCCTCATTCTGGTCATTTAGGTCTCCCTTCAATTTACTCATTAGATTAAACTTGTATTGGCTATCTCTACCCTGAAGCCCACATAAAGTAGCTGGATATACTTCCTGTTACTTTCTACATCTGAAAAATTCAGTTGGCTAAAAGACTTTACACAGTGCAAAGGCTACAATACACACTGGTCTTTTGGACTTTTACATTAAAGAACTTCCAAGGGACCAGCGGTACTTAAATCACTTGAGAAGGCTTATTTTGCTGCTAACCATATCGATCAGCATTGAAGAAAGGACTTTTGGACTGTTCATGATGTCTTATTCCACTTGTCTAACAATTGTCATATGTGCCTTAACTTGTAAACTTCTTTCTTAAACATCCTCTTTTAAAAAAGCACATTTTTATTTAAAATTTTGAGTTCCAAATTTTTTTCCTCCCTTTCTCTCCCTTCTTCCCCTTCATAGTTGTTGATGAACATTTCCTTTAGCCAATCACAGAAGTTCCCCCTGTCCCTAAAGATGACCAATCATGATTGTAATTAATTCGTGATTAGTGACCTCCCAAGCTCTATAAACCTTCCTTGACTATGGACTGAGGTATCCTTGACCATAAGGAAGGTTTTGAATCCAGTTGCTAAGGAATCTCCCTCCCTTCTCCCTGAGATGGTAAGCACTTAGATATAGGATTGTACATGTGCAATTATGTATAATATTTCCATATTAGTAATTTTGTTCAAGAAGACTCAAATAAAAGAAAATGAAAACTTGTATACTTCAGATTGTATTCAAATTTTTTCTCAACATTTTTTAAATAATAGTTTTTTTTAATTTTCAAAAAACATGCAAAGATAATTTTCAACATTTACCCTTGCAAAACCTTGTGTTCCAAATTTTTCTCCCTTCCTCCCCTCCACCCCCTTCCTCTATACAACAAGTAATCTAATAGAGGTTAAACAGTGCAATTCTTCTAAACATATTTCTACATTTATCATGATGCACAAAAAAAGAGAATAAGATCAAAAAAAAAGAAAGAATGAAACAATGAGAAAGAAAAAAAGCAAGCAAAAAACAACAACCAAAAAAAGATGAAAATACTAAGTTGTGATCCACATATGGATGGATATGGTTCTCTCCATCACAAGTGTATTGGAATTGCCCCGAATCCCTTCAATAAGTCTATTATTGTCTCAAGGCAGCTAGGTGGTGTGGTACAATGTATAGAAACCCATATTTAAACTTAAAGGATGTCCTCACACACCAACTGCTTGACACTGGATTAGAAACTTAACTTCTGTCTATTTCAGTTTTCCTATCTCTAAAATGAGGATAACAGCTAACTTCCAAGACTTTTTCAAGATAATGAGATAATTGTAAAGCACTTTGCAAATTGTAATGTTAGATATTACCAGAATGCAGTTCCTACATAGCATTGGGCCCACCAAATTCATGTCTAAAAGCAGTATTGCTGCCTTGATATCTCAATGGTTATTAGCAAAGATTGGTCCTCTGTCCTCAGGACATCAGTGCTACACTGGCTTTAAAATCCAGCCTCTATTCTAACTCTCTGAAGTCTTGCTTTCTCAGCCCTTGTTTTTCACAATTTGAGGGATTCCACTTTCTATAGCTATAATATAAAAGGATGAATAAAAAGGCCAAGGAGTTGATCTTTTGTCAGGGACCTGTGGCCTCAGAGTAGGATTAGAGACCCTGAGACTCTCCCCTTTACTTCATGATCTCCTTGGATGCCATGAGTGAAGGAATTCTTTTACTCTCCCCTGACTTTCATGTCACAATGTCTGGAGTTGACTCAGGTGTTAACTCAGCTATGTAGTTTATAGTGGAAAAAAGTTACCCTCAACAAGAATCAATTACAAAATGTCCAAGCTTAGATTTGTCCAAGGCACTACCAATACACAGTTCAAAATTCATTTGGAAGTAGCACTCTAGCATTAGATCAGGAGATCCCATGATAGCAAAGGAATAGGGTCTCCAAATCTGCCAGCCCCTCATTATGCCTGCATTGTTTTTTGATTTTTTATGTTTTTTAATTATAGCTTTTTTATTTTCAAAATAAATAGATGGATAATTTCCACATTCACCCCTATAAAACCTTGTATTCTAATTTTTCCCTTCCCTTCCCCCCTTCTTCCCCAGTTGGCAAGTGATCCAATATATGTTAAACATGTACAATTCCTCTATACATATTTCCACAAGTATCATGTTGCACAAGAAAAATCAGATCCAAAAGAAAAAAATGAGAAAGAAAACAAAATGCAAGCAACAACAAAAAGAGTAAAAATACTATGTTGTGTGAACTATGAACACATTCAGTTCCCACTGTCCTCTCTCTGGGTGCAGATGGCTTTCTTCATCACAAGATCCCTGGAATTGGTCTGAATCACCTCATTGTTGACAAGAGCCATGTCCATCAGAATTGATCATATAATCACCTGAACTAGGGGAATTTACATATATTACATCCATGAAATATGTGGTGAGTTGTATTTATATATTATCTCCCAACTTTTTTTCTTTTTCTTTTTTTGATAATGAATTTTTATTTTATTTTATTTTTTTGTTGAGGCAGGGGTTAAGTGACTTGCCCAGAGTCACACAGCTAGGCAGTGTTAAGTGTCTGAGGTTAAGTGACTTGCCCAGGATCACACAGCTAGGCATTGTTAAGTGTCTGAAGTTCCTCATCTTGGTGGCATACTGATTAGGAGACAATATAGTTTGCTATTTGATTTTACTCTTTCAACTTCTAAATGAAGTCTACCAAGGTGAACCAAAATCTTCACCATTTTTACCTTGAGCACTCATCTTTTCTGTCATTATCTACAAAGTATTCCATTCTATCATTCATTAAAAAAAAAAAACAGTGGGGGAGGATGGTAAAAGAGGGCATACTGGGGGAGGGAGTGGTCAGTAGCAAAACACTTTCGAGGAGGGACAGGGTGAAAGGAGAGAAAAAATCAGTGGGAGGGGGAATACAATTAGCACTAGTAGTTGTAAAAAAAAAAAATTCAAAGCAAGTTTCTCTGATGGAATATTATTGTTCTCTGGAAAATGATGAGCTCCTGCTCCATGCTCTCAGGAAAAAAGAAAAAAAAGAAAAACCCCGTAAAGACCTCCATGAACAAAGTATATGTATGCAAAATTATAGTAATGTTCTGGGATGACCAGCTGTAAACGACTATTATTTGTTCGGTTTTCCTGGTTCGAACTCCCTAGTAACACGTGTCTTACAATTCCAGCAATGCCCCATTATCTGAACGGTGAAGACCGAATAAATGAGAGGTGAGAGCCAAGATGCTGGAAGACTCTGTTTATAACAAGCCCAGCAAGCCCTTTTATACCCTTAGTACATGCCTTTAGTTCCTATATCCTAGCTTAAGCATACTCTAGCCCATGGCAGATATATGATTCCCTGTATGATGATCCCCCTTACTTCAGGAAGCTACACGTAAGTACAAAGTGAGCATTCCTGGGGACAGTTCCACAAGCTTGAATTTTTGCATATTCAGAGCATACCAGATGGAGGTAAATATAGGTTTCAAAATCAC
The DNA here is from genome assembly GCA_023553655.1 of Myrmecobius fasciatus. Taxonomy (NCBI): domain Eukaryota; kingdom Metazoa; phylum Chordata; class Mammalia; order Dasyuromorphia; family Myrmecobiidae; genus Myrmecobius; species Myrmecobius fasciatus. Next base: position 4,348 of record JAJPUD010016138.1, on the reverse strand, counting down.
TGATAATAAACAAACAATAATGATGGTCACTATAATCATACCTAGATTAATCCCAAATTGTTTCAAATGATCCCAGGTGTCCGATTGTTGAAAAAAATTATATAATCTTATCTGTAACATCATTGGGTCTAATTCTTTGGTCAGCTGCTTGAGCAATACTCTCTGCAATTTGAGCCAATCTACTCAATTCATAAGTCACATTCTCCAAACTTAATCCATGTAATTGAGCCCTAATAATCTCCCACTGTATTTGTGTCTCGTTATATATTGCATTTGTTAGACAATATTGATTGTATCTACAATCACATTGTAATTTTTCCTGCAATTCTAGATATTGCACCTCTTCTAAAAACTGAACTGCCTGTTGTAATCTGTGTATAGCTTCATAAAATTCCTCATCAACCTTTAATTGTCTCATAAATCCAGCTGATACATTTTTCATTAAATTCTGTAAGTCCTGGGCTTCTGTTATTTGATTTTGAGCGTTAGATATAGATAAAGCCAATGCTGTGGAGGCTACAATAGCCTCAACTAATAAGGTTATTCCTAATATAACACACGATATACATCTCTTTGTCCTAGTACCTACTTCATTCATTTTTTCTTATAAGGCCTCAAAAATATTATCACTACAGGTATGGTACTGGGAGTTTGCTTTCACAACAGTAAAAGCATAATGTGGACAAGTGATTATGTACATTCTTCCCTTGAATTTTGGTCCAATGCAGATTTCCACCTGATATGTGGCGCATGCTAAATTAAAAATTCCTTTTCTGTACATTGTGATTCTAGACATGTTATTTTGATCTACTAGAAATGCATAACCTTTTCCTAGGCAAACTCTAGCAGTCAATGTGACATTGCTTGTAACATTATTCCTAGGGTTGATTCTCACGAATTCTGGCATTCCTTATACTGTCATTCCTCCCATAGCGACAACTGCTTTTTCTGTCCCTTATATGTCTAGCCCTGAGTTATGAATGTATTTCAGTCTTGGATATTCTACTGCCCCTCGATCCTGTATGTACATGGTGGTGTTATGACAAGAGACTAAGGACTCAGTATAATTCTCCTGCCTTAGGGTAGTTTGTGCACATTGATGTGTAACACACTCTTTGAAAGGCATAAAACCTGGATAATCATACATTACAGACAAGTGGTGGGGAAGACCACTGTTACAAAATTCGCTATGTCTGTTTCTCAACCAGTTATTAAATTTGTTCAGAGAGATATCTTGGCCCTCATTCTCCATGTATATAAATGATATCAGTGCACACTAATGAATAAAGCGCCCGCCTCTACTCTTATGGATGTATTCCCTAAATACATGACACCGTCCCTTAGTGAAGCACACCAACCCACTGAGCTTGTATCATTTCCCTAGTACTCCCACCTATCCCCTGTCCAAACTCTCCCTATTATTTTTTGAATGCATAATGGTAACCCCTTGGTTAGTCCTATAAAATTAAATGTCTTGTTGAATGTCTTTAATTGCTTGTTGTCCAAGTCCCATTCGAAACCACCCTCTTTATACATATAGGGCAGGTTGCCATGCAGAATAAATTCTGGCAGAGTCTCTGTCCATGTGAATGCTTTTAGCCAAGGAGGAGATGGGATGAAGGCCCATCTGTGTGTCTGTCCGGTCAAGATGGGGACTAGTCCCATCATTGTGATGATGCTACCGAATATCACTATGACAAACTTCATCCTGAATATTAATGGCTCTGGTCAGCTCCGTCAGACATTTCTTTCTCCTTTTCTCGGACTGTCTCCATCCCTGTAATTTCTTCCCCATCTTGTAACATGTGGATTCTTCTCACTGTGGAAATATAGATATACCCTGTTCCCCAGGTTAGTACTGTATGTGGCCGATGCCATTGTTTTTCACTATCTCTCCACATTACCCTTGCACTCGTTGTGGAGTTTTCATTTCCTTTTTCTTTATTTTTTTACTTTCAAATTTTGTAATTTGTATTTCAAGGCTGAAGACAGACCTTTGTCATCAAATTTCAAATAATTTATAGTATAAATTGCTGTTTGCAATTTGTTGTGAATGGATCCATGAACTCCCCCTTTTTGTTTTTCAAGGTAAGCCTTAAGAGTTCGGTTATTCCATTCAGCAATGGCCTGCCCTGTTGGATTATGGGGAATTCCTGTTATATGTTTAATTTGGAATTCAAAACAGAATTGTTGGAAAGGTTTGGAGGTATAGGCAGAACCATTATCCATTTTTAATATTGGGGGAATGTCATGATTAGCAGAACAATACATTAAGTGGCTTGTGACATGTTTAAATGATTCTCTGGTTTGTGCCAAAGCCATCAAGAAACCAGAGAAGGTATCTACACACAAATGAATATATTTGCCTTTTCCAAATGGATGGTAATGAGTAACATCCATTTGCCAAATATCATTAGGAGCGTCTCCTTTTGGGACCTTTTTTGGTCCCAAAAACCCTTTTGGGTTTTTAACTACAATATTAGGTGGTGGGAGAAAAGGGACACAATTAGTGCATTGCTTTACTATCTGTTTGATCTGCTCTTTGGAAATTCCATATAACCACCTCAACGATTTTGCAGAGAGATGGTATTTATTGTGGGCTTGTGTGGCAGATGTATTTTTGATATTTATGACTGGTGTGTCTAAGTGATACGTTTGTAATGCCTGGTCTGCAATATGCTTTCCTTCCACTATATGGCCAGGGAGACATGTATGTGATCTAACATGACAAATATAAAAGAAGTGTCGTCTCCCCCTGATAATACTTTGTGCTTGTTGTAACAATTGTGTTATGTTGTCTTGCTTATCTGTAATATATACTGTCTCTAATCAAGGGATGAGGCCTGCCACATAAGAACTGTCTGTAATAATGTTAGATAGGGTTCATCAATTTCCAAAACCTTAATAACTGTCCATAATTCATTCTATTGAGTTGAGGTGAAACAGGTCTGAAATGTATACAACTGTGATCTATTGGGAATATACATTGTAGCCCTCTTGTCTTTAGTGGCATCAGTGAATATGTTTATCCCTGTAACTGGTGTTTCACTATATTTTGTTGTCCAAATCCAAGGCCATTTGCTCTAGTGGCGTTCAAATCTCAATATATTTCTTTGTTGTAAGTTCAAATTAGCAATGCTCTGCCATTCTATGGATGTCTGTATGCATTCTTGAATCTGATCATTGGTTTAAGGAACATGTATGATTCCAGGATCCTGTCCTGTTAACTGAACTGTCCTCTTCCAAAACTTCCTTATAGTTATGGCAATCAGGGTGTGATAACTAGTGCACGACCTATTTTTGATTTTAGATAGATGAACCCATTTTAAAATCCCTTCCTATTGGTGAATAACCCCTGTGGATAGATTCTTAGTAGATAGAATTGTCCCCATAATGGGTTCATCTTTCATTACTCTAGTGGTGAATTGTCTTGCTAATTCCTTCTCTATAATTGTGATACATTCTCTGGCTTCAGGTGTCCATTCCCGTTTTGAATTTAATTCACTGGGACCTCTCAACAATTCATATAAAGGTTGTACCTGATCAATAGGAATCCCAATTTTATTCCTAACCCATTGTATCTCACCTATAAATTTTTGGAATTCATTCAATGTGTTAATTTTGCTGATGTCTATTTTTGGAGATTTCAATTGTATGGTTTTACATGATATGATGTGGCCTAAATATTGTATTGGCAGTTGTCTCTGGGGCTATTTTTAGGCCGCGGTACTCAAGTCCAAAGGGAGGATGTCATCCATATAATGAATGATCTGTACTTCGGGGTATTTCTCCCTATTGGGCCTCAGCATTTTGTCTACATATCATTGACAAATGGTTGGACTCTTTTTCATAACTTGTGGCCATGCTTTCCATTGGTATCTCTTAACAGGTTCCTGAAGATTGATGCTGGGAACGGAAAATGCAAACCTTTTCCTGTCTTTTTTATGGAGAAGGATAATGAAAAATCAGTCCTTGAAGTTTATAACCCATAAATGATAATTTTGTGGTATCATATTAGGAGAAGGTAGGCCTGGTTGTAGTGTTCCCATGGCAACCAAACTCTCATTAACTTCCTAAGATCTGTCAACATTCTCCCTTGCTCTGATTTCTTTTTTACAACAAATACTGGAGAATTCCAAGCACTGCATGATTCTTCTATATGTCCCTGTTCAAATTGTTCTTGCACTAGATCCTTTAAAGCCGACAACTTCTCTGTGTTTAGGGCCCTCTGGTCCACCCAAATGGGTTCATCTGATACCCATGTTAATTTCTGTGGTGAGATGTCGGTGGGTCCAGAGGATCCCATCTCTGTGGTTAGCGTAAGCCCTATTTGTTGCAATATATCCCT
>JAJPUD010016137.1:0-31021 GCA_023553655.1 Myrmecobius fasciatus | reverse complement strand
GATATGTATACATGTATTGTATTTGTCATATAATTTATCCTATTTAGCATGTATTAGATTACCTGTCATCTAGGGGTGGGGGTGGGGGGAAGGAGGGGAAAAGCTTAGGAAAAAAAAGTTTTTGCAGAAAATAGTTTTCCAAATAAACTTACATATGCATTGTGTGTATGTGTGTATGCTTCGGACCTAGCTTTTATCAATGAAAGGATGCAGCTTCAGTTAAACTGAGATCTGTTGAAGCTTAAAAAGGCCAAGGTCTCCACTGCATTCAGGGCCATCTCCAATCATCCTAATCTACAGCTTGCCACTAGACCCAGATGGATCTGGAGGATTTGAGGCAGGACCCTTCCTCACTTAAATCCGATTCACTTGCATGTCATGGCATCACATTCCTGATGTCATGATCCTCTTTGAGGAAACAACCTATGTAAGTTATAATAAACCTAAAGTTCAATAAAGTATTATCTCAATAACACCCTCAAAAAAAAGAAATTATTCATAGGACTCCAATATGAGGGCATAATGAATTAAAAAGTACAAGAAAACATGTAATCCCCTCTTTTGGGGAGAGGGGTCAAGTTCCCCTAGAACTGAATTTGATATACCTGAACTCAGAGTAAAGACTCTTTGTGAAAAAGGGAACAGCTCCCTGGGTCACAAATGCCATCTATAATTACATATCAAATTAATAGAAGGCAAATTTAGTGGGGGAAGGAGGCATAAATTAACAAGATGTTTCAGAAGATCAGAGAAGATTTCAAATAGGGGGCACTTGAGTTGCTTTTTAAGAAAACTAACAATTCTCAGTGGCAAAGATGAAGAACATTCCAAGCATGAAAGCTAGCTGCTACAAGGACACAAAGGCCAAAGGTGATTAATAGAGAACTTTAGTGTTGTGTCTGAAAGTTTACAAAGCACTTCACATTTATTATTTCATTTGATCCTCATAACAATCCTGGGAAATGGGTGCATTATTGTGCCCTTTTCCAAGAAGAGGAAACTTAGATAGAACCTAAGTGACTGCTCATGGACACACATCAAGTAAATGTCTAAAGCAAATTTTGAACTCAGGTTTTCCTGACTCCAGGTCTAGGGCTCTATCTGAAGCTTATAGAGGCAACAATACATGGGAAGAAGAGACAGGTCAATTTAGCTGAAAAGAAGGGAACAGCTTCAGTTGGACCCAAAGCCATGCTCAGCCTTACTCTCCAAGGATGAAAAAGAAACCATGCCTAAGAAAGAAGATCTTGGCTTGGGTCCATCCCACTACCACCCCACCCACTCCGCTAATACTAGTGCCTGAAGCAATCCTCCACCCATAAGTCACCAGGGTTCCTAGGACCAAGCTGCTGAGACTACAGCAAGCTCTCCTATTAAATGGTTTAATGAAGGTATATGGCAGAGTTGGAAGTGGAATGGAGTTGTACTTGATAAAGGGCAAATGTACATGTCAACAGCTACTTGTTCTCTGTTTGACTCAGTCCTGTTCATTGAAGTCACTGCACACAGGTTGTTAAAAGTAGAAATATCACTAACTTAGAAGAATGAGAGTCAGAGAGGGAGAGGAAGACAAATGGATAATCAGACACACAGAGACAGAGAGGAAAACTGAACAAAAAAAGGGACAAGGGGGAAAAAAGAGGAAAAACAAGACAGACAAAGAGATGAGAGAGAAAGGAGACAGGTGATAGAAAGTCGGAGGAGAAAGAAATGGAAGACAGGCAAGAGAAAAAGGAGAGAAGAGCAGGAGGGAGGGAAGAAAGGAAGGGAAAGAAAGATAGGGAAGGAAAGAAAGAAAAAGGAGGAAAGATGAAGAAAAGAAAAAAGGAAGGTGGGAAGGAAGAAAGGAAAGAAGAAAGGAAGGAAGGGAGGGAGGGAGGGAAGGAAGAAATGAGGAGGGAAGGAAGGAAGGGAAGGGAAGGAAAGGAGGGAAGGGAGGAAGGAAGGGAAATAAGGAAGGAAGGAAGGGAGGGAGGGAAGGGGAAAAAAGGAGGGAAGGGAGGGAGGGAAAAGAGAAAGGGAAGAAAGGGAAGGAAGGGAGGGAGGAAAGGAAAGGAGGGAGGGAAGGAAGGAGAAAAGGGAAGGAGGGAAGGAAGGAAGGAGGGAAGGGAAGGAAGGAGGGAAGGGAAGGAAGGAGGGAAGGAAGGAGGGAAGGGAAGGAGGGAGGGAAGGAAGGGAAAAAGGGAGGGAGGGAAGGGAGGGAAGAAGGGATGGATGGAAGAAAGTATAAAAGAGCAAAGGAAGATGGAGGATAGAGGACACAGAAAAAGAGAGAAAAACAAAGTCCTCTGGAAAAAGTTTAGGGACACCTAGAAATTCACAGGATTGGTGGGGAGAAGAGAGAAAGGGAGAAAGTAGAAAGAAGGTAGGGAGGAAAAGGGAGAATTCAGACAGAGACAGGGGGAATAATAGAAATTCCCCTCCAATCACAGATCACCATGCATAGACACAACCAAGGAAGAAAAGGAAAGTGTGCATCTCATTATGAATGGTGCTTAGAAGCCCTTGTGTCCAAGTCTCATCCACTACCCTGAGCTTAAAAATCAATTGGAATATAAAGTGGAATTTGCCTTATTTTCACTTTTAACGTGTCTGGGTCATAAAAATGCTGGTTTAATAAATTGGAAGGAAAATGGAAAATCATATATCCTACCCCTTGACTGGTAGAGGGGGAATTGGAAGGTTGACTCCTTCATTACATCCTCACATTTCTCATCCCTTCCCAAATCCACATAAGCTTCTTACCATTCTGTGGAGCTTCTTCAACAAATTTAGGAATGTCCAGACTCACTAGATAGAAATATTATTCCTAATTTCCTAGCCTTAGCTCTAGCCCAGAAACCTAAAAAAAAAAAAAAAAAAAAGGAAATCTCCTTCCTACCTATGCTCCCAACAACACACATACACACACACACACACTCTCCTCATTCATTCAGTTGCTTCACCTGATGTATAAATTCATCAAAATGACTGTTCATGAAAAAATACTTCATGATGATTTTGGACTTTGGACTTTAGATTTTGGTCAAGAAAGAACCCTGGAGTTCAGTGTGTTTAAAGGAATGTCCTACCAAATCATTCCCCTAACTTATAGGATATAAAATACTCCCATATGGAATTTATGATCTCTCAAAGGAGATAGGAAAAATAGAAGCAATATCCCAATGGTGTCAGACCATTTTAACTAGATGTATCCACACAAAAAAAACCCAAAATGTTACTAAAGCATAAGGTGTTATAACTACTTCTCTGTATGTAGCTGTATTTTGTGACAGGCTTCTGCCATAAGGGGATTCCTCTATTGACTCTTGCTTTCCACAAATGGGCTCACAATTTTCTACTCCCCCATCAACAGGATCAGTCTTTGTCCGAAAACCCAGTTTATTTCTAAAGAAAAGTCAATGGTCTAGTCAGAAACATTGGAGGAAACAACCTCTTAATGAGATAGGGTGCTAAGAATATCATATGAAACAATGGGAATCAGTTCAATTAAAAATGTTATTGCAAAAAGCAGGGAAGAGAGGCAAGGAAAGGAAAGGGAGACCCAACAAACAATTCCGGCATTTACCCTAATAGGAGGTAACTCACAAAAGGGCAGTGCTGTGTCAGGGAGCACAAAGACATAGGTCCCTTAAACAGAAAGGTATACTGCTACTGGAGGGGAAGAGTGTGTTCCAAAGTGCCCTTCCAAGAGTGACTGATTTGGAATGGCTTCCCTGGAGCTGGGAGAGTTCCATACTAGAGATCAGGGGGAAATATTATTTTAGGGATTTTTTATTAAGGAAAAAAACAAACTGGTAGTAAAATATTATTCAAGGAACACAGTTGTACCAACCTTTGAAAAGTTCTGTTTTCAGAATTTTCCATGAATATATTCTATAAGCTTCCAGCCTCCTTAATGAAACTGTCATGATGGCTTAAAGACTACCAGTCCTCATTTTTTTTCAGTGAGGTAATTGGGGTTAAATGACTTGCCCAGAGTCACACAGACAGTGTCAAAGTGTCTGAGACTGAATTTTAATTTAGGTCCTCCTGACTCCAGGGTCAGTGCTTGATTATCCACTGTGCCTCCCAGCTGCCTCAAGCTTAATCTTATAACAATGGTTTCCATGCATATTTTCTATAAACTCCACCTCTCTTACTGGAAGATAGTCATGAAGATCTCAAGACCACAAAATTTAATATTATAACAACCTATATACAGACAGCAATGTGGTTCAGTGGACAGAATACTGGGCTTGGAGTCAGGAAAGCCTTAGTTCAATTCTGGCCTCAGATCACTTACCCTTGGCCATCATCTAAAACTGAATTCATTATCTTTCTCCCTAAACCTTCTTACCCCCACATTGTCTGCTACTGTAGAAGACATTGCCCACTCTTCTAGTCCTTCAGGCTCACAATCTAGTCATCCTTACCTTCTCATTCTTCTACACTCAATCTGTTGCTAAGACATGGAGTTGTACCATCTCTGCAATGCACCTCCTTCTGTCCTCTGACACTATTGTCACTGCTCTGTACAAAGCTTCATCACCTCATGCCTGAATAATTGCAATAGCCTGCTGGTAAGTCTTTCTACCTCCAGTGTCTCCTCATTCCTCATTCATCCTTCATTTAAAGTGATTTTCTTAAAGCTCAGGTTTGATCATGTCAGCTTCCTACTCAACAGACTTTAGTGTTTGCTATTATCTCAAGGATCAAATACAAAATCTTCTGTTTGGTGTTCAAAGTTCTTTATATTCTAACCCCTCCTACCTTTCCAGTCTTCTTATACTTTACTCCCCAACATGTACTCTTGGATCTAGGGACACTGACCTCCTTGTTGTTCCAATCTCTATGCTCCAGGCATTTCCTCTGGCTATCCCTCTTGTCTGAAATATTTCCCCTCCTCATCTCTGCCTATTTCTTCCCTGGCTTCCTTTGAGTCTCATCTAAAATTTCGTCTTACAAGAAGCCTTCACCAACCCCTCATAATTCTAGTGTCTTCTTTCTGTTAATTATCTCTTATTTATCTTGAATACAGCTTGTTTGTACATATTTCTTTGTTTACTGTACCCTTCATCAGAAGGGAGCTCCTTAAGGGAGCTGTCTTCTGTCTCTTTTTGTATCCCCAGCATTTAAGATAGTGCCTGGAACATAGTAGGTGCTTAATAAGTATTGATTGTTAGATTGATTAAATGCTTAGAAACATGATCTCATTTCATCTTTACAACAACCCTGAGAAGTAAGTAGATGCTATTATTATCCCATTTTATAGTTGAAGAAACTGATACAGAAGTTAAGTGATTTCCAAAGTCACCAGGTTATATTTAAACTCAAATATTCCTGACTGCAGGCCCAGAGTTCTATCACTGCACCACCTAGCTGTCTTTTGGCATTCAAAGAATGGCATTCAAAGGACTATGTGCTAGGAAGTAATTTTGAGATTATCAAAAGTACTGCACAATTTCCCTAATACAATACTTTTCAATTCTGAGCCAAACTCATTTGACTATCTATAGTGTTTACAGATATGTAATAATATCATTTCTAAGTATATATACTAATAACGGCCTAACTCAATGTGCTGTCCTTCCAACTTGGGCAACAATCTGGACAACAGACATTTTTTTAACCAATGTGTTTTTACTCTATATATTCTCTTTCTCTCTCTCTCTCTCTCTCTCTCTCTCTCTCTCTCTCCTTTTTTTCTCTCTCCCTCCTTCCCTTTCTCTCTCTCTTTTTCTCTCTCTCCTTCCCTCCCTCTTCTTCCTTCTCTCCCTCCCTTCCTCTTTCTCCTTCCCTCTCTCTCCCTCTCTCCTTCTCTCTTTTTCTCTTTTTCTCCCTTCCTCTTTCTCCGTCCCTCTCTCCCTCACTTACTCTCTCTTCCTTCATCTTTTTCTTTCCCTTTCTCTCCCTCTTATCCTCTCTCTCTTTCTTTCTCTCTCTCTCTCTCTCTCTCTCTCTCTCTCTCTCTCTCTCTCTCTCCCCTCCCTCCCACCACATATATGTGAATGTACATTTGTGTATGTATATACATATATATGCATATATATTCAATACATATATTTGCCAGAGTCTCTTTGTAGGAAGAAAAAACCTTGAAGGCTGCATTTTGCTAAAATGACTTAATTTTTTTGTGTGAGCAGCAAACAATAAACACAGCAAGATCTTCATTCTCTGCCCCTTTTCAGGCAATTGTGAAATTGTAAAGATGTAATATGCTATGAAAAATAGTTTATGAAAACTTGGCTATTCACTTATATTTACAACAAAATATTACATATGTAGTATATTTCTATAATTACATATGTAGTTCACTTCTAAAAAGGAAAATGAAGTAATGAATTAAAGATTTATCAAGTGTTTATTATATACATTGCACTGTGATAACCTTGGGGATTCAAATAGAAAAGAAAAAACAATCCCTGTTCTCAAGAAGCTCACTGTCTAATAGGAGGTAGAAATTATATTATAGGAAGTTTCAGTTACAAGTCAGATGAAAAAGGCCCCTTGGCTTTCAAAAGTGGGCATGAGTCATTTGTTTCTGATGTGCTCTCAACTATTTTTAAGTAATAATAACTTTCGTGATTTTTTCCATTCTTTTGGTGTCATCCCCAATGTAAGATATCTTGTAAAATGATCCCTTGGTGTTTTCAAGATTATATCACCTCCAATGTGGATGTGTTCACTGTGTATTCGGTCTGGTCCAGCTTTTCTCCCCTAATTTTAGCTTAAGTGTCATTTCTATTTCCTCAGTGCATCTGGAACCAGGGTCTAAATGTTGGCAGTTTCACTGTCATCAACAATGAAAATAGACTTACAGAAATGTTGACAAATGTGTTCTATTTTTCATCTACTTGTTGCTCTCTTGCCAGTTTGATCTACAAATACTCACAGGATGATATAGCTCATTTGGGTAATATGCCAGGTTTTCTCTAGACTTGTTTTCACTCCTATAACTCTTATGAAATGAAACTCTTCTAATATCTTATTCCATAGTGTGTTACATAGAGTTTGCACTCTAAACTAGTAGTGCTCTTGGATGCTATATCTCCCTGCTAAGACTAAGTGTTTCTAGCTTTTTATTTGGGGTCTTTAGGCCTCCTTATTTTGGTGATTGCTTTATATTGGTTAAGCTTTCTTAGGAAACATTGATAACCCAGGTCAATATGTTTGCCTTTTTTCCCCCATATTACAGTATCAGTGACATTGGAATAGATAAGGTTGAAGCTATTGCAGTTGTACGTAGTGTCTTCTCGTTGTTCTGATTCAATGTCTAATTTGGCCTTTGCTCTAACTAGTCAATGGCTTGGCTTCTCAGGCAGCTGATTCTGAAATGGCTCTTATTCCCTCTGAGCGGTGCCCAGTCATTCAACAAAAAATAACATATATTTAAAGTCTGTAAAGTGATTTCCTCACAACATACTTCTGAGGCATTTTTAATCACCCTTTTAGAGATGAGGAAATCAAAATTCAGAGAGATTGATCTCCCCAAGACCACTGAGCTAATCAGAATCAGAGCTAAGATTTGAAACCAATCTCCCATTTCAAAACTTCTTTGGATCAGCTAGATGACACAGTGGACAGAGCTCTGGGCTAGGAGTCAGGAAAACCAGAGTTCAAATGTGACCTCAGATAATTATTAACTGTAATCTTATCTGCTGCCAAGGCATGTCGCTTTTGCAAAATATCTCTCTAATGTGTCCCCATATCTCCTCTGACATCTCTCTTGTACAGTTCTTCCTCATGTCTGGACTATAGAAATAACCAGCTCTCTATACTCTCTGCCAAAAGCACTTGAAAACTCTTTAAACATGATGTGAGTGTAAGCTTAATGTTACAATTATTGTTATGATATTGGAAATATATATTAGCACTAGATTTGTGAGGTCTTGAATGCCAGAATAAAGCAAAGGAGCTAGGTGGTACAATGGATAGTGTTGCACTTTGTCTCAAGTCCTGGGTTTAAATCCTGCCTTAGATACTCACTAATTATGACACTGTTTACTTAATCTCTCAACCTCAATTTCCTCCTCTGTATAATAGGGATCATAATAGCATCTAGCTCACAGGATTGCTATGAAGATTAAATGAAATATGTAAATACTACTAAATACAGAAATACTACCCATTTAGTACTTAGGGAAATAAGTACTAAATATTTACATCAATAAAATAAAGAGATCAATGAATTTGGCATGCAACAAAAAAAAAAAAAACTAGAAAAAGAACAAATTAAAAATCTCCTATTGAATGCCAAATTGGAAATTCTGAAAATCAGAGGAGAAATTGATAAAATTGAAAGTATAAACATTATTGAACTAATAATTAAAACTAGAAGCTATTTTATGAAAAAAAATAATAAAATAGATAAACCTTTGGTTAATTTGACTTTAAAAAGAAAAGAAGAAAACCAAATTACCAGCATCAAAAATGAAAAGGAATTCACCACCAATGAAGAGGAAATTAAGAGAATTATTAGTAGCTATTTTGCCCAATCATATTTCAATAAATTTGACAATCTAAACAAAATGGATGAATATTTACAAGAAGAATTAGCTATTATTATCATTAATCTTGCTAAAAGGACTCACTCCTATTCTAACTAGACTCTAAATAGCAGTCCCTGTGAAAATAATAGAAAAATCACCATCACGCCCAGGAAGGAATGAAGAAATTTAAGCTTCCTTTGCATAGGGGGAAAGGGAATACCTCTAGCTGCTCTCTTGTCAGTTGTGAAATTACACTCAATTCCAAGGCCACAGGACGTTAAAAGCTTAATTCAGGCAGAGCCAGGCTCTTCGCCTTCACCCATTTGGATTGCTCCCTTATCCCTATGTAATGCAATCTTGATCCCAGAGTCAAAGTCTTCTAAGAAGTCCATGGCTCCATACTTGACATTGGAGTTGGGAAAGTGGACAGGATAAAGTGGGAAGCCATCTCACATCTTTTCTCAGAAGCTGAAAACCACTTTTCAACTGTTTGTGATGCTGGAATAGACTAAGGATTGCAACTATATACATTCTGGGCCTTCTTTCTCCAATTAAAAAAATATACCAAACATCTAATTCTTTTTTTCTCCTACTGAGCTATCACTGTTATCCTACTTCTTATTTTTCCTTTTGAAATGTTGCATCTCCCATTTCTCTTCCTAAAAATGATACTCCAACCATTTCATTTCCCTGTTTCTTTCACTAAAATAAAATTTCCCAATTCTCTTATTGGATTTGTTGCTGTTGATGTTATTATTGTTGTTCAGTCATTTAGTGTGTCTGACTCTTCATGACCCTGTGTATCATACTGTCCATAGAGTTTTCTTGCCAAGATACTAGAGTGGTCTGCTATTTCTTTCTCCAATAGATTAAAGCCAACATTCCTACTGGTATCATATATTAACCACCCCACTTCTCTGTTTCCCCTGATGGAAATAATGCATCCACCAACTATTCCATTTCAAGCATTCCCAAGCACATCTAGACAGAATGAGAAGGAAGTAGGAGTATCATGTACCCAACTTTCTAAAAGTTCTCAGGAACAAAGCATAACAACCCTCAATCACCCTCACTATCTTTCCTTAAATCTAACCTAAATCTCTTGCTTTGGTTAAGAAGTTGCCTGAATCATCACATTAAAGCCATATTTTAAAGTTTTCATCATCTCCCAGTTCCAACAAGCAGTTTATCCCTTCAATTTAATTCAACAAGCATTTTTCAGCATCTACTATGTATATGGCACTATGCTAGGCCCTTATGTACAGATATGAAACACACACACACACACACACACACACACACTGAATCCCTTCCTTCAAGAACCTAAACTTAGTCTAAACACTGGATTAGACTAGACTGAAAATAAAACCCAATTTGATTTCTGATGCTGCCTGAGGCAACACCTTCCTCTCTCTCAGCATATTATTCCCAGGCCTGTCTTTCTTACACCTTTACAAATGCTGTTTCACTGATCCTTGCCACAGCCTGCAGAACAAGGAGGAGCCCGGAGCTGTCAGTCCAATCAATCATCCATTCAACAAGTCTTTATCACCCACCCACCCACCATGGGCCCAGTCATGTGCTAGTTGCAGTAAGAGAATAAAAACCACAGTATGAGATAATTCTTTTGTATCCTGCATAGATTTGGTTATGTGTCAAACCCTGAAAGTCATCCAGTATCTAGTGTAGGGCAAAAAATTCTAGAGAAGTGAGCAGAACCAGGACAACAATATACACAGTGACCACAATAACATAAAGGAAAATATCACTGAAAGAATTCAGAATTCTGATCAATACCATGAATAATTATGACTTCAGAGGACATACAGTAAAGCGTCTACCTGCCCTTTGGCAAAGAGGTGGTGGACTACAAGAGCAGAATGGGCACAGCCAAAGTTTTCACTTGTTTCATTGGACTGAGCTTATTTATTGCAATAAGGGGCTCTATGAGGGAGACGAGAAGGAAGAGGAGGAAAAAAGTAGGAAAAGAAAAAGGAGAAGAAGAAAGGTCACTAGGAGATGAAAATGATCTTTTAAAAAAAAGAGCATTAATAAAACATTTTAAAATAAAAATTTCTATGCCTTGGTCAGGCAACCTGGGCATGAATCCTGGCTCCTGAAATTACTAGCTATGTAATGATAGGCAAATAAGTCACTTCCCTTTTCTGGGTCTCAGTTTCTTCATCTGTAAAATGAAAATATGATACTTGTATTACTAATTTCACAGGATTGTGAACTGGATACTTGGAGGATACTTGGTTGCTCTTACGCGGAATATGAATGTTGTTGTTCAGTTGTGTCCAAATCAACATGTTCTCAGCAAACATGCTAGAATACTTTGCTGTTTCCTTCTCTAATGTGTCCCCATTTTACAGATGAGGAACTGAGGCAAACAGGTTAAATGACTTGCCCAGGGTCATACAGAAGTTAGTGCCTGTGGCTGGATTTGAGGCTGGAGTTTCAGATCTTCCTGACTCCAAGCCTGGTATTCCATCCATTGCACCACTGAGCTGCTCCTGGTATGTATATGTGTATGCTTGCATGCATATACACACATGTGTATACAATGCAATACAAACATGGGTGTGTGTATGGATGTATGTTATATATGCCATTTTTGCCATGTATCTATAGCATGTACGTGCATGTATAGTGTGTGCATGTTATGTGTTATTTGTGTTTACACTTATCTGTGATATGTGCACATGGGTTCACATGTGTGCATATGCATGTACATATATATACTACATAAAGGATACATAGTATCCTCTCCCTACACACACAAACCTTTGAAGTTATTAATACAAGTATTATATATATATATGAGTCATTATTATTGTCTATTGAATAAAATTCAAATTCCTTAATCTGACATTCAGTTCTTCTACTTATTCTTCCCATCATATACCCTATGCTTCATTCCAAACTACTTGTCATGCTCTCATACACCCACTGTGGTCTCATTCACCTATGTCTAGAATGTCTTTAACTATCAATTCAAATGTTACCTCTGCATAAAGCCTTCCCTGATTCAGACCATAACCCTCTTTGGACTTTATGTTGTACTTTAAACTTCCCGTATGTACTAATTATGTATTTTTATTTATTTAATGTTATTACACTTTATTATTTTATTTTATTATGTGTTTTTGTTTGTATATACATATTCTATATGTCACAGGATTACAGATATGGAACTTGAAGAGACCTTAGTTGTCATCTAGTCTAATCTCATTTTACAGATGAGGAAACTGAGGTAGTAAATTTCAGAGCTAAGATTTGGAGTTCATAGTTTTTATTCTATTCACTACCTCCCATGCATATTCCCTGCAATAAAATGTGAGCTCCTTAAGGGGGAGCATTATTAATAAATGTTTGTTGATTGATTATCATATATGGTTTTCTGTGCATATATAGAGAGTAAACTCTACAATTTATTTCCTTTCATATTGGATAAGATATATGGGAAGGTTTACTGAAAACTAGAACAATGAGAAACCTAAAAAATCATATTGGACTTGGATTCAAAAAGACCTGTGTTCTGAGGCAGCTAGGTGGCGCGGTGGATTAGAGCACCAGCCCTGAAGTCAGTAGGACCTGAGTTCAAATCTGGTCTCAGACACTTAACATTCCCTAGCTGTGTGACCCTGGGCAAGTCACTTAACCTCAATTGCCTCAGCAAAAAGCAAAAAAAAAAAAAAAAAAAAAAACCTGTGTTCAAATCCAGTTTCTGACTCTAGTAGTGTAAACAAGGGCAAATCAAGTCACTTAATCTCTCTGGACCTCAGTTTCCTCATCCATAAAATGGAGATGATAGTAATACCTGTAGTCAGTTCCATTATTTCAAATGAAGAAAGTGAACTCCACAGAGATTTATTGACTTGCCCAAAATCACACAAATAGTAAATTTACAAAGAAATCATCAGCTTTAGAATCAAAAAAGAATTTGAGGGGCTTCTACTTTGACCCCCTCTCTTCACAGAGGAGGAAACAAAAATCCAACCAACTTCAGTGACTTGTTCATTCAAGGAGCATTTGGCAGAGCTCAGGTTCCAGCACAGGTCTTCTGACTGCAAATCCAATGATTTTCACCACATCCCACTGTCTCCTGTCTATTGTGGAACTTCCTATGTTTGCCCAATACTCACTTTAACAGTTTCAAAGAGATTGTTACAGATCGTTTTTTAATCCAAGTATTTAAAACCTCCTTCCTGCTCCAGAAGGAGTATATGGAGAGAGAAGGGAGAAGAGGACAGTAATTAATGAACATTCCCATTTCATAGATGAGAAACCAAATCCCAGAAATTACTCTGCAGAGGAAAGAATAAGAATAGATTCCAAAACCCAAAAGCTAGTTCCATAGAGAATGCAAACCCTAGACTCTGTACTCTCCAGGGAAACCATAGCCATGTTTTCCCAAAAAATCAGTATTTTCAGCATCCCTCCCCAGAGACTGAAGAAGGGTGAGAGAGTTGGCCCCAGCCCAACCAGATGCTCTAGCCCCAGAAGCAGGCCCAGTCTTCTAATGAAGGGCCCACTGGGATCTCTCCAGAGGCTGCCAAATGCTTCTGCTCCCTTCTTTCCCTTTCAACTGCATGATAATTAGCCTCCATTTGCCAAGCTTAAAACACCCCATGTGTCTGCTTCTGAATCCCCCTTCCGCTTTCATTTCGCTCAATTGCTTCTTAGATCAATTTTCCCATTTTTGTAGAGAAACAGAGAGCTGGCAATTCCCCAGGCCAACGTAGGGCACAACACCCCAAAGCATGTGTCTTGAGAAGGGAGAAGTTGAAGGGAAGAACCTATACTGATCAGCAGCACAAGAATACAACTAAAAGCTTAAACACCTATCACTAGCTACAAATAAGGCTTAGTGCTAGGCTGGTGAGGATTCAGAGACAAATAAAGCAATAGCCCCTGCCCTGACAAAGCTTACATTCTACTGGAGGATGCAAGAGCTCTACAAGTAATTTGGACAAAAAAAAATTCCAAGTGGTAGAAAGTCCTCTTAACCCTCTCTTTGGTGATTTCCTCAACTCCCATGGCTTCAATTATCATCTCCTTATTGATCATTCTCAAACTTACTTCTCCATCCTTAACTTCTCTCCTGATCTCCAGGCTTACATCTCCAGATGCCCACGGGCTCTTGAATTGGATATCCCATAAATAACTTAAATTCAACAAGTCCAAAACTAAACTCATTATCTTTCCCAAAACCTTCCCAATTTCTGAACTTCCCTATTATTGTCAAGGGAACCACCCTTGTGGACCACCAGTCACCTAGGCTCCCAAACTCAGTCATCCTTGACTCCCCACTCTCTCATACCCCACATTCAATCTGTTACCAAGTCCTGTCAATTTTACTTCATTTCTCATCATCAAATATCTCTCACACATGAGCTTCTGCTCACACTATCACTACTCTGCTCAAGCCTTTATTATGTCAATGTTGCTGTTGTTCAGTCATGTCCAACTCTTCATGATCCCATACATTATAAAATGCCAGGCCCTTCTATCCTCCACTATTTCTCAAAGTCTCAAAGTTCATGTTCATTGATTCCAAGCTTATCCTCTTACATCTGCACTATTGCAGGAGCATGGTGGTTGGTCCCCTGGCCACGAGTCTCTTCCCATTACAATCCATCCTTAATTCAGCTATTAAAGTGATCTTCCTAAAGTACAGATATGACTGTCATTTCACTATTCAACAAAATCCAGTGGCTCCCCATGACCTCTAGGATCAAATATAAACTTCTATTTGGCATTCCAAGACTTTCATCATCTGACTGCCTCTTTTCTTTCAGTCTTCCTACACCACACATACTACTCTGTGCTCCAGTGTCATAGGTCTTCTTGTTGTTTAGGATAAGATACTTAATCTCTGATTAACACATAGGTGTTTTCACTGGCTGTTCCCTATTCCTGGAATTTTATCCTTCCTAATCTCTATGTCCTGGCTCTTCTGGCATCCTTCAAGTCCCAGCTAAGTTCCACTTTCTACAAGAACATTTTTACAATCTAATGCTAATGCCTTCCCTCTGTTGATTATCTCCAATTTATCCCAAAATTCTTAGTTTTAATTGCCAAAATGCACTCAGATTTTTTTATTGTGGGGAAAATACTTTATTATTTATTAATATTATTGAACTTCATTAGAAAGTGTCTAAGCTGAAACCATAGATCATGCTGATATGAGACCCTCCAAGGAAGCCATAGGGATTGTTTGGCATCCATCCAAAACTCAAATGGACTCAAAACCACTGAAAAAGCTTGTGTTTTGGGTACACCTAACAGCTTTAACATTGCCCAAATTTTATTGAATGCTTATACTTACCAACTGATATACATATCTCAAGTAACTTTTTCCATGTAAATGACCACCCAGCTGCTTCTCCTTATACCCACTTGAACTCTGCATAGTGTAAATCTCATAGACACTCAAGAGGGGAGCCATTATTTTTTCCAGCTTTCAATTTAATAAAGTTCTTTCTAAAAACTTTTTTAAGTTTTGGTATTTGTTCTGAACCTACATGAAATACCCCATATATCTTTTCAATACATAGCTGTGTATACATTGTCTCCTCCTATTAGACTGGAAGTTTTTTTGTGAGCTGGGACTGTCTTTTGCCTTTTGTTATATCCCCAGCACTTAGCACAGTGCCCAGCATGTAGTTTAACAGATGCTTATTGGCTTACTGCCTGGCTAAAACTTCAGGGTTAAGGAAAGGCCTCTTGTAAGAGATGGGCTGCACTTTGAAAGAAGCTAGGGACTCAGTCAGCCCAAGGTAAGGAAATAGTACATTCTAGATATGAGAAACCACTAAGACAAAGGTATGGAGGTGGGAAACAGGATGTTCCCTTTGGAGAACAACTCCAGAGAGGGGGGAGGGGGGTAACTTGCCCAAATAATAGCAGAACTTAGACTAGAACAAAGTTCTTACCAGATTTGGAATATATATACTTTATAGATTATAGGAATCCTTAGAAACTATCTAATCTAACCTCATTTTCAGATGAGGAGATAGAAGATCTGGCTCTGCTATATGTGTGATCTTGAGCAAATCAGTTCACCAAATGCGAGCTTCAGTTTACATGAAGGGATTTCATCAGATAAATCAGTAACTGTAGCTAGGGCAAAATTATTGGGGGGAAGTGGAACAACTTTCACTTTGGAAGCCATTTCAGTAAGTCCAGAGACAATGGCCCTCATCTCCACAGGGCTTAGGGGCAAGTCAAGACCCTGGAGAGGGCTACCTAAGTAACAGAATCCTGGGGATAGTGAGTCACTTACACTTAGGAGACTAGAAAGCAAGTCATGTAGGAATGAATAATAAGAGTCAGCAATCTAGGGAAAATCCATTGAGCCCTATGTTAGTTACAGCTCTGCTTGTGGAAGACGCTGGAAAGCTCTAAATCACATGATTGTGATCCCCAGCTCTTCTCTCTAAAGATCCCTGGCTTCTTCCTCTTGGCTTTCTGGGTTATCCCAGCGTCTGTTCATTCTCATTCCTTATTCCACATATTTTCTTACTCCAGTTTATGAACACTATTCATGGAAGAGGACTCTTTGAAATCCTTCTTTACCAAAGCACTTGGCTCTCAAGCTCTCATATATGGGACTTCTGGGGGGAGGAGGAAGATGTCATAATAATAGAAGACAGATAAACCTCTCTGGTCTAGAGTAGGGCAGAACTAAGTCTAGAACCACTCTTGGGCAAAACTGTGATACAGGCTGGTTGGTCTTGACCCAGAGTCTGCCCCTTCCATTTCTTCTCAAGGAACCAGGGCTCACATTCCCTCTTCAGCTTCTTTTTCACCTTAATCACAATCCACTCTCAGGAAAGGAGAACATTAGACTAAGGGACCTGAAGGTGGGGAGCAAAATCTCATTCCCTTTTTCAGCTTCAGTTTCTTCCTCTATGAAATGAGAGAAAACAAGAGAATATGGAAAGCACAGTGAAAAGAGGCCTGGATTTAAAGTCAGAGGACCAGGATTCAAATCTTGATATAGCCACTTACTTTGTGGGTGATTTGGGGCAAGTCCCTTCTCTTTTGGGGAACTTAGTTTCCTCCTCTGTAAAATAAAAGGATTGGGGTAACTAACCTCTGAGACACCTTCCAGCTATAAATGTGGTAGTAAGGTCTCTTTCCAATTCTGACATTCTATTCCATGTTCCCATAAACTCAGTCACACTAAAGGGAAATCACAGATAACACTAGAAAATATCACCTCTCCTAGGGAGACTTGAATTTTTAGAGGATTCAAAGCCTCATTCTAAAGGCATTCTAGACACGAATCAAGCAAGTGATAAAGATGTTTCTTTGGGGAGAGGGAGAAGCCTTCCCTTTGTCATTGAAACCCCATTGCTAGTTGTCATTAAATACATCCCTCACCAGAAAGATAACAAAAGGCTCAGAAATCTAGGCCAAAATGGAACAAATTAGCTCCCTGGCTCAGAGAAATTACATTGCATAGAAATCTGGACCTAGAATCAGGAAGACCCTAGTTCAAATGTGACCTCAAACACTTACTTAGCTATGTGATACTTGGCAAGTCACCCAATTTCTGTTTGCCTCAGTTTCCTCAGTAAAATGCAGATACTAATAGCATTTAACTTTCTAAGCTGTTGTATCAAATGAGATAAAAAAAATTTTAAGTCAGGTACATAGGAAGCATTTAATAAATTGTTTCCTTCTTTCTTTCTTCCCTTTCCTTCTGCCAAATTTCTTCCCAGTATATGGATCTAGTGGATGTGTTAGTTATAAACAACTCCCATAACCAAACCTAAGCCCATCAGAATTACATCAACTATACCTGCTATATTTCTCTCTTATCTTTAAATCTAATGCTGCTTCATCCCCTGTCAAATGTCTGGCTAATGACGCAACAGACTCACTCATGATGACCAAGAGTCTTTCAGATTCGAACTCACTATGTTGCCTTGGGAACTCATTATGTTGCCTGAAGCCTCCATTTCATAGATCTGCAGTATCAGAAGAGTTAAAAGGCTATCTAATGATCATGGTGTGGCGGAAACTTGGATTTGAATGATGGCCCTGTCACATGTTTAACTTTAGATCTTCATTCAGTTTCCTCATCTGTACAATGAAGGTGTTGATCTAGATGCCTCTAAAGTCCTTTCCAATTCGATTAGCTGATTCTGCGACATTCCTCTGTTCCAAAGAGAACATTCTTTGATAGCCTTAAAACCAGAACTTCACTGGTTCTTAAGACATCCTTTTGGAGAGCTCTAATCCTCAGGAAGTTTTCCCACTTCACAACAAGTTGAAACCTGACTCACTGCAACTTCCCCCTAGTTCCACTCCTAGCTCTGCCCAATAGAATAAGCTTAATCCCTCTTTCAGGACAGTTCTTCAAATACTTTCCCCCTCAGTCAAATAGAGAAAATGCCCATGTTGCTGTGAGGATTGAATGCAATGATTCAAGTGAAAGCACTTTGAAAAGTACACAACACTATACAAGTGGAAAGTATAATTTACTTTTGTCATCAAATCAGCAAATATTCACAGAACGTCTATGGTATGCATGTTATATGTCGGGCATCCTGGGGTATGCAAGGGACATGTTAGACAGCTCCCTCCATAAGCCTGGCAGAATCCATAAAGTGCCTCCATAGACTTATATTTGGTCTTGGAGCCCCAGGCTGTCAGAATTGTAAGGGACCTCAAGAGGTCATCTCAGCTGACCCTTTTTTTTTTTTTGGTTTAGGCAATCAGGGTTAAGTGACTTGCCCAAGGTCACACAGCTAGGGAATGTTAAGTGTCTGAGATCAGATTTGAACTCAGGTTCTCCTGACTTCAGGGATGGTGCTCTATCCACTGTGCCACCTGACCCTTCTTTTACTGAGGAGGAAACTGAGGTCCAGAATGGGTAGGTGACTTGCTCATAGACATACACACAGAGCCAAGATAAGAACCAGGTTTCCTGACTTCCCATCCACAATTCTTTCTATTGGACCATGAGGTTAAACTTGAGAGACCAGACATATGTAAATGGGAGAAGGTGCTGTCATTTTGAGAGCAACACCACAAAAAAAAAATACTGAGTCAGTGGGATATAGGAGAAAAAGGATGGAATCCCATCATTTACTAAATCTTGGGAGCAGGTGGTGTAGTGTGTAATGGAGAGCTCTGGTTCCTGGGTCAAAGGTTCTGGGTTCAAAGCCCACCTTTAATGCTTACTGCCTATTTGTCCTTGAGAATTTACTTTGTTTTGCCAGGAGGGAGACAAAATGAGAAGGCTGGACTAGCCTTTAAATCCCCTACCATTTCTGCTTTGTCCCTTGGGTCATACATAACCTTTCTGAGACTTCATTTCCTCATCTGTGCAATATGGATCTGCCCTACCTCCCTGTTGTCCCGCCCCCCACTCCTACCCTACATCAGGGTTGTGGTGAGAATTAAATGAGTCCTTGGATGGGAAAATGATTTGTAAAGCTGCCTAGGGCTCCATAAATGTAAGTTATTGTTCCTGACAATACAAGGCAATGCGTGATAAGTTACAATTGTTGCATATTATAATGAATGGGTCTTGCAGCCAACAGCATTTCTTGAAACAGGGATCCAGCTTCCTGGATGAAGTCAACATCCCTGACCTCCCCTTAGTGCCTCTTCCTTTGTCCAGGCTCCTCACTGTCCCTCTTCACTCTTCCTTCCCCCTGCTCCATTCATTTCCCCACTCCTCTCTGTTTAGACACTTCGGTTGTTTATCAGTTAAACAAAAATAACTTGCACAGCTGAAATGTTGTAACCCTCGAATTTTAAGCCCAGAAGCACAGCACTAGAACAGGAGTTTCTAACCATTTTTTGTCATGGACCCTTTTGAGAGCCTGGTGAAATCTATGGGTCTCTTCTCAATAGAATGTTTTTAAATGGCATAAAATGAAATACAGAGAATTACAAATGAAACCAATTATATTTAAATAAAGATGTAATTTCTTTTCATCCAAGTTCATTGACTTCCTGAAATCCATCCACAGTCCCCTTTAAGGGTTTATGACCCCCAAGTCAGGAACCCCTGCACCACAGAGACCCAGCCAAACATTTCCCTGACATGTGTGGTTTCTCAGGCCAGAGAGGAAGACAAAAATCAGAATAGCAGAGGACAGCTGAACCTCCAGTGTCCTCAAAGGTGTCCTCAAAGACAAGGCAAAATTATGATATTAACTGAGTATATTTTCTGACCTCTGGGACCTACAATTTTATACCTTCTCTTCTCCTCTGAGGCCTGCCCCCTTCCCCCAGGATTAGAGAATTTAGAATAGAAAGTAACCTTAGAAATTATCTGGTCTTGGAAATCACCCTCTCATTTTGCAAAGAAAGAAACTGAGGCACAGAAATAGGAAGATCACAATGGTATTTAGTGCAGATAAGACCAAGTAATCTCTAGGGTCCTTCCCCATTCTGATACTCTTTGAATCCATGGCATATGATAGCTTCTCTCAAAAGAGAGCAAGATAGTCTATCCTTGGCATTATGATCTCAGCATAATGTGACAAAGGTCATTTATACCCCCTAAATTTGGACAGTATGTCGTGGACCCACCAGAGACCTATTCTGAGTCATTTCCCAGGATCACCTACATTAGGAAATAGCAAGGCACCCTGAAGGAGAGATGGAAAGTAGCGAGTGCCAAGCAAGTCAGATCACTCATACTACCTGCCTGCAAACTCCATGGAGATAGCCCAGCACCCTCAATCCTTAGAGCTCTGGCTCTAGAGGAGCCTCCCATCCCCAGACCCTTGGTCCTGCTTCTACTCCAGCCTTCACAGTCACCCTAAAGGGAGCAAATGGAGAACAGACCCATTTTCTCTCTACCACTGACCAATGACTACCAATGGGCAAACAGACCCAAGAGCCCTCAAAGGAGTAGTGCTAAACTGACCCTGCTTCCACAGCCATTCTAGAGGGGAGCAGCCCCTGGGGAAATGTATCCTGCTCCATTTCTGCAGGTGCTGCAGACTCCAAAAAAAGATTTTGACACCAAAGTCCTTGGCACAGTTAAATGGTTCAACATCAGAACCTGGTGCAATTTCATCAGTGAAAAAGACCCTAAAGAAGATGCCTCACCACCTGCTTTGGAGCCAGACCCTAAGCACAATGGAGCTTTTCCTTCTGACTTACAGCCCAAACCTCCTAAATGCATTTTACAAGGTGAGTTCCTTGAAAACAGAGACTGCTTATTTTCCTATTTGTATCTCAAGCACTTAGTGAAGTGTTTTTTGAGTAACAAGTCCTTCATAAATGCTTTTTTATTCATTGTTAAGGGGAAAGACGATGAAAATACAGAAAATGAGAATCAGGGGATTTGTGTCTTGGTCTTGATGCTGCCATCAACTTGCTAGGCTTCCTTTATGAATCTCTAAGTTGAGATAACTTATCTTAGGACATAAGAGTGAGTTTTTCTCAATGATCCAGTGTGTATCTTAGTACCTAACCTCAAGATGTTTTGTTATTGTTCATTTATTCATTTCTAATTGTTTGTGACTATGTTTCTAACATATTGTCCACGAGGTTTTCTTAGCAAAGACACTGGAATGGTTTGACATTTCCTTCACCAGGGAATTAAGGCAGTCAGAGGTTATATGACTTGTCCAGGGTCACACAACTTAATAAATGTCTGAGGTCAAATTTGAATTCAGGACTTCCTGACTCCAGGTCCAGCATTCTATCCACTGAGGTATCTAGCCAGATCTTAGACATCATGAAATCCAGTCTGCTTAGAAGGCTTTTAGGGAAGACACTGTGGCCCAAAGTGGAGAGTGACTTAGCAGAGCCTGCCAAGAGCAGGTCTGTTGGGTAAAGCTGGAGAAAGGAGCAGTATGTGAACAAAGATTCACAGCTCTAGTAGGACAATGATACCAGAGCCAACCTGATAGAAAAGCATAAGACTGGCAGACAGAAGAGAGAGGTATGGAATCCTAGGTCTGCTACTTGAACTACTTCTTTTGGTCTCAGCTTTCTCATCTTTAAAATGTGAGAGTTATTATGCCCAAAAGACTATAAAACTATGCATACCCTTTGATCCAGTAATATCACTACTGGGTCTGTTTCCCAAAGAAATCATCAAAGAAGAAATGATCCACACGTGCAAATGTGTTTGTAGCAGCCCTTTTTTGGTGACAAAGAATTGGAAGCTGAATGGATGCCCATCAATTGGAGAATGGCTGAATAAACTATAGTATATGAATGTTATGGAATATTATTGCTCTGTAAGAAACGGCCAGCAGGATGATTTCAGAGAGGCCTGGAGAGACTTGCATGAACTGATGCTGAGCGAAACAAGCAGAACCAGGAGATCATTGTACACGGCAACAAGATTATGATAATCAACTGTGATGGGCTTGGCTCTTCTCAACAATGTAGTGATTCAAGGCAATTCCAATAAACTTTGATGGAAAATGACATCTGCATTCAAAGAGAAAACTATGTATGGAGATAAAATGTGGATCAAAGTATGCTTTGATTTTTGTATTTTGTATTTTTACTTTTTTGTTTGTTTTTTTTCTGATGGTTTTTTCTCTTATGGTCTGATTTTTCTTATACAACATGACAAATATGGAAATATATTAAAAATAATTGCACATATTTAACCTATATCAGATTGCTTGCTGTCTTAGGGAGGAAATAGGTAAGAGAAGGAGGAAGAAAAATTTGGAACACAAAGTCTTACAAAAATGAATGTTGAAAACTACCTTTACATGTGTTTGGAAAAATAAAATACTATTGAGGAGGAAAAATCTTTACTTATAATTGGAAAAATAATATACCATTAAAAATTTTTTTAAGTTTTAATGCAAGAATTCTTTATCTAAACTCAATGGTTTTTTTTCCAAGATTCCTCAAAAGTTCTCTGAGATAATACCTTAACACATGAAGCATACTAGACTAGAACCTCCCTCAGTACAAGGACCCCATTTCATTTACTGCATTTTCATCTCTTAGACCTAATATTAGCATAGCATAAAAGTGTTTATCAGGAGTTCTTGAGCTAAAGTCTGTGTTTTTAATTATTTTGGTAACTTTTAAAATATAATTTCCTTATAACCCTATTTATTTTATTGAATACATTTAAAAATATTATTCTAAGAGGAGATCCAAAGGCTTCACCGTACTTCCAAAAGGACCCATGATACACACAAAATAAAGTTGAGCCACATCAG
This sequence comes from Myrmecobius fasciatus, assembly GCA_023553655.1. Lineage (NCBI taxonomy): Eukaryota > Metazoa > Chordata > Mammalia > Dasyuromorphia > Myrmecobiidae > Myrmecobius > Myrmecobius fasciatus. The sequence continues at coordinate 8,367 of JAJPUD010016137.1, read as the reverse complement.
CTTTAGATGTGCATAGCCTATATGTGTCCAGCACATAATAGGTGCTTAATAAATGTTTTTTTAATGGAATAGGAATGAAGGAAACAGTTGTTTCTTAAGTAACTATTATATTTCAGGCAGAGATAGCTAGGTGGTATAGTAGAGCACTGGACCTAAAGTAGGGAAGATGTGAGTTCAAATCAGGCCTCAGATAATTCCTAGCTGTGTGACCCTGGACAAGTCATTTCATTCTATTTGTCCCAGCTTCCTCATCTGTAAAATAAACTCTAGAAGGAAATAACAAATGACTCCAGTATCTTTGCCAAGAATATCCCAAATGAGGGATATATATATAATATGATATAATATAATATTGTATATAAGATATTATACAATAATATATTATATAATAATAACTGAGACTCAGAGATATTAAGTGATTAAGTGTCAAGAGATAGGATTTGAACTCAGGCTCTCTAACCCATCACTCTGGAGGGGAAAGAGAACTGCACCAGATAACTTCTAAAGTTGCCTCCAGGTTTATGTTCCATTACAGTCCTCATAGTTCCAAGGAAAATACACTAAATTTAAAACCAAGAGACCTTGATTTGAGACTCAACTCTACAAGTATGTGTTATTCAGGTCAACCAGAGCAATCTCTTTAGGCTTGAATTTTGTTGGTGGTGGTGATGTCATTTAAATTATGTCTGACTCTTTGTGACCCCAGTTGAGTTTCTTGGCAAGGAAACTTCAGGAGTTTGCCATTTTCTTCACTAGTTCATTTTACAGATGAGAAAACTGAGGCAAACAAGGTAAGAAGTGATTTGCCCAGTGTCACACAGCTGGGAAGTATCTGAGGCCTAATTTGAACTCATCTCCCTGATTCCAGGCCTGGTGTGCTCTATACACTGTGCACCTAGCTACCTGGACCTCAGTTTGCCCATCTAGAAAATGAAGAGGATTAGTCTACATGGCCTCTAAAGTCTCATCCAGCTCTAAATTCTCTGACCCAAGTTGCTTTTTAAGCAACCTTTGAGACTGGGGCTCTATGCTAGGCATTTGTATAAAGCAGGTTAGGCACAGCATTCTATAATGAATTCCCCTGGATCAGAAAAGCCCATGTCACATTTAAATTATTTATTTTAACTGGTCCTGTGATTTAGGTGATGTAGAGAACTTCCAGACAGGAACATCCCTTTCTCCATGAAAGTTAGCACCTTCTCTACAACTTATAGTCTCCAACAGTATAAAACATGCAGCCCTCATATGGCCTGCAACACTCCTAAGTAAGGTCTGAATGATTAAAATGTCATTGGGAAATAGCAAAATAAATAAAAATAGAATAAAGCATATAAAGTTAATATGTGATTTTCTAAGTCAATATGTATCCTGAGAGACCATTATGTATGGTTTACTGGACCCATTTCTATTTAAGATAGTCACACAGCCCACAGCACTGACAGGTTAAGTGATTATGCATCCAGTATGTCAGAGGTTACATTTGAACCCATATCTTTCTGGTTTGGAGACCAGCTTTCTACCCTCTTTACCATGTTGCTTTTCTCCTGATCCCAAATCTTTTGAAAGTTCTAGAGAAGAAATTAACCCCCAATTCCCACTCCTCCCCATTCTAGCCAGGACTTCTTATGAAAGCCTTTCTAAACCAAAGTAAGGCCTGCCCCAGCCCTCCAGGCCTTTCTACCTCCAAAACAGGCCTCCTAGAGGGAAAGAAGCTGCTAAATATAATCTGCTTTGCCTCTGGTCCCCACCAGAGGCCTGTCAATCATCCCAGAGTGGGAGAGAATCTCCCTCTCCTCCTCCTGCCATGATCCCCCTCTCAGGGCACTTTCCAGACAAATCAAATGAGCTCTGAAATTAAACTATTAGACACATTCCTCATCAAAGCTCCATCAAGGTGCCTCACTGACTTCCCAACCCTACCCCACCCCCTTTCAAACATACACCCCCTCTTCCCTCCCTGCCGGCTCCCTTGCTGAAGCTCAATCTTTTTTGCCTCTCTAAATGGCTTTTCAGTTTTTCGCCTGGCCTCTCATTTCTATTATTTTAATTATTAATAGCCCTCACAACGCTCTCCTGGAGCATTAATGCTTTTAAAAGGGATCCTGGGAGTTCAGACCATCAGCTTATCCATCTCTCTCCACAATGTTACCTCTCTCTCTCTCTCTCTCTCTCTCTCTCTCTCTCTCTCTCTCTCTCTCTCTCTGTGTGTGTGTTTGTCTCTGTCTCTTTCTCTCCCTCTTCCTCTTCCTCCTCCTTTTTCTTCTTTTTTTCTCCTCCTCCTCCTTCTTTCTTGAGCTCCCCTTCTTTCCTATTTTCATAGATTCAGAGGTCATCTAGCCTGGTTGCTTCCTTTGATAGATGAGAAAACTGAAATTCAGAGAGATTAAGAGACCAGCTAGTAAGTTCTTGACATCATATGCAAATCCAAATCTTCTCGACTCCAGGTCCAATATTCTAACCACTGAGAAATACTGCTTCTCATTCTTCATTCTTTTTGAATTCTCTGTCTCATCCCTTTCCAAACCCCTCTGCATCATTCCTATCATCTTCTTTCTTCTGACTCTTTCCTATCCCCTCTCTTCTTTTTGCTCATCTTTTTATATTTATCCCTTATTCTCAGTCCTTCTCAGCTTTGTTTTTCTTGTCTTGTTTGTTGGTAAGCCCTAGATAGGGTGAGGGTTTCTCTCAAAATCTTAACATTATTCTGTGACTAGAAAAATCCATAGGAAGAATAAAGGTAAAAGTTTGGGTTTGGTCAGATGATGAGAAAGAGAAGGATAGAATCAGGGCCCCCAGCACCTGCTGCAAGTTCTCTTTTATGTCACTATAAGTTACAAAAAGAATTTGCCTCCTGCTAACCCCCATCCTTAAAAAAAAAACCCAGAAACTCCAATTCCCCTCTTTCCCAAAAACAGCCCTTATTCCCCCCAGAATAAATGAAAACAATGCGTCGTTTAACTAAAGTAGTTTGGCACAACATAAAGAGAAATAAACTTAGTGTCAACAGACTGAGTTGAAATTTCAAGTCTGCTTGTGTAATACTGGGTATCTTCTCTGGAAAATCAAAATTCCTAGTACATAATAGATCCTTAATAAATGTTTGTTTTGGGGGGGCAGCTTGATGGCACAGTGGATGGAGCACTGTTCAAATCCAACCTCAGACACTTAATACTTTCTAGCTGTGTGATCCTGGGCAGTCACTTAACCGCAATTGCCTCAGCAAAAAAAAAAAAAAGTTCGGACTTTTTTTTATGGTGTTAAGAATTGAGTCCTAGGGATGGGGAGGAGGAGGGAGGAAAGGAGAAAATTTAGAACTCAAAATTTTTTTAAATGAATGTTAATAATTGTTTTTACATGTAATTGGAAAAAATAAAATGCTATCAAAAAGAAAAAGAATTGGATGTTAAGATGCCCATAAATTGGAGCTGAATAAGTTGTGGTATATGATTGTGATGGAGTACTGTAAGAAATGACCAGCAGGGAGGTTTCAGAAAAACATGGGAAGACCTATATGGATTGATGCAAAATAAAGTGAGCAGTACCAGGAGAACATTGTACACAGTAAAAGTAATATTGTAATGATGATCAGCTGAGGAAAACTTAGCTACTCTGATCAACATAATCATCTAAGACAATTCTAAAGGACTTATGATGAAAAATGCTATTCACTTTCAAAGACAAAACTGATGAAATCTTAGATTGAAGCATATTTTTCTTGTTTTTTTGCAACATAGCTAATATAGAAATATGTTTTGCATGACAACATATATAATGGATTTCATATCATTTGCCTTCTCAATGGGTAAGGGAAAGAGAGAATTTGGAACTTGAAATTTAAAAAATAAATAAATATCAAGGACACAATTAGGTGCTGCAGTGGACAGTGCACCAGCCCTGGAATCAGGAGGAACTAAGTTCAAATCTAGACTCAGACATTGACCTTGAGCATGTCACTTAGCCCCAATTGCCTTCAAAAATAAGATAAATAAAATAAAAAATGTTCACTGGTTGGTTGGTGGATTGATTAAAATGAGGTGATAAAATTGGCTATCTTCCACATCCTAGGAACATGGTTGATAGAGATAGATGCAAGGATCAAAATAATATTTGCTGACATTTATATAAGGCAGCCTTTGCATTACAGATGGAATACTAGACTTGGAACCAAGAAGACTGGGGTTCAAGTCTCCCCTCTGAAATTTACTGGCTGTGTGACCCTAGTCAAATCACTTAACTGCTCAGTGATCTAAGCTATGCATTGGAGAAAATGCTTCCTACTTCACTGGTAGAGGAAGTTTATCATCTGGAAAATCTCTATGCCAGTGAAATCACAAACTTAGTCCCTAAACTAACACTTTGAGGTTTACAAAGTATATATTATCTCAACTCACAATACCTCTGTGAAGAAGGTGCTATTATTCCCAATATACAGATGAGAAAACTGAGGTCAAGGAGGTTGATTTCAGAGAGGCCTGGAGAGACTTGCATGAACTGATGTTAAGTGAAATGAGCAGAAGCAGGAGATCATTGTACATGACAACCATAATATGATGATCAATTCTGATGGACACAGTTCTCTTCAACAATGAAATGTTTCAAACCAGTTCCAATTGGTCAGTGAAGAAGGCCATATACACCCAGAGAGGGATGTGAAATGTGGACCACAACATAACATTTTCACACTCTCTATTGATGTTTGCTTGCATTTTGTTTTCCTTCTCAAGTTTTGTTTTTGTTTTCTTGTAGATATGAGTTTTCTTATACAGCAAGATAACTGTATAAATATGTATACACATATTCAATCTGTCAAATATTTTAACATTAATTAACATGTATTAGACTTCCTGCCATCTAGGGGAGGGGATGGGAGGTAGGAGGGAAAAATTTGTAACAGAAAGCTTTGCAAGGGTCAATGCTGAAAAATTACCTATGCGTATGTTTTCAAAAAAAAAAAGCTTTAATAAAAAAAAATGAGGTCAGAGAAATGACTTGCACAACTTCACACAGTTGGCAAATATCTGAGCCATTTGAATTCAAGTCTTCCTAGCTCCAAATTCAGCAGTCTACCCCCTAAGCCAATCTGACTTTATACTCTTCTTTGAAGAGGTAGGAGGTTGGAAGTTCAAAATCCTGCATATCCTATTAGATTCAGTTAATAAGTTGGTTGATTTTGCTGAGCCTCTTTTTTCCCTCTGTTCTTAACAGGGGATGGCTCTCTGGGTAAGAGTTCGGAGGGATATATTTGGAAATGTAAGTGATATAAAAATGAAATCTATTAATAAAAATTTTAATTAAAAAAAAAGTTTAAGGCCTGAGGTTAGGACAAAGAACTCTTGGGAGACTCTCACATACACAACAGCCCCCAGGAGAGGTTAGCAAAGACATTAGGACTCTAGATTTCAAAGACATTAACATGATTTGTAAAATGACTTATCCATACATAGATGGGTTTTTAGGAAACAATTCAATAACTGAAAAACTGGCCATCTAAAGAGTTATTCTGCCTTCCTGGGATATCACCTCTTTCTTCAACAACTACCAACACCCTCATCACTCCCAGAAGCATCTTGTAGTCATAGAGATAGCACAATTATCAAGCCCAGTTCTCATCTCACCTTCAGAAAGTAGCTATAGAGGCAAAGAGTAATCAACCCAACTTTTTCAGCGTTCAGAATTCACCAAGTGAATCACCTCATCAAGGAGTACAAATCCCCTACCTCTATCAAGCTCATTGAAACTCGAAAATTAAGAGTACTCATCCCACAAGAACCAAGAAGGCATTCATGGTGCAATGGAAAGAGCCCCAGATAGGGAGATGTCACCCTCTTTGTTCAATAAGCTCCAGTGGTTCTCTATCGCCTCCATGATCAAATATCAAATCTATTTGATATTTAACACTGCATAGACTTATCCTCTCCTATCTTTCCAATCTTCCATACTTTTCTACCCTCCACATAGTACAATCCAATAAGACTGGCCCACTTCCTATAGGATACTCCATTTCTCATTTTCAAGACTTTTCCCTGGAGGTTCCCTGTGTCTGGAATACTTTCCCTATTCACATTACCTCTCTTGACATGTTTTTTTTTAAGTCATCTTCAGGAAGCCCTCGAATCCCTTCCCACCTCCAACCACTTGATAATTTCACCAGTTTTTTACTAATTGGCAAAATTTGCTAATTTTACTAATAATTAGGTACTTGTTTCTGCATGCCATGTTTTGCAGTATGTGGTTGTATGTGTAAGGGAGTACAGGAGCTGGAGTATGGATTTATTTGTGGCAGCCATGGCAAGAAGAGCCCCAAAGAGTCTCACATTCCCTCCTCATTTCCCCTGGGAAGGGGCCCCAGCTTTGTCCCAGGAGAGAAATGTTTTTTTCAAGGAAAGATCAAGACTTTTCAGGTATCACTCTCCTTCTACTTAGTAGTTTGTGTCTTATCAATTTGTTTATATGCTGTTTTATTCATTACAATGTAAACTTCTGAAGGGTAGGGACTGTTTTTATGATTTTGCCTTTCTTTGTATCCCCAGGGTTGGCATCATGATTGATAATAGTAAGAGCCTAATAAATGTTTGTGGATTGATTGATTGATTACTAAAATCAAAAGCAAAAAGAAATAATGTTTTCCATAACACAGTACATCTAAAATAACCCAATAATTTCTGTAATAGAATGTTGGGCAGACCAGTCAAATACAATGCCAGCAAAGCAGCTATGTGGTGAAATGGAAAGTGGGCTGGGCCTTAAAACCAGAGGACTCACTTTCCTGAGTTCAAATCTGACCTCAGACACTTGCTGGTTAGGTGACCCTGAGCATGTCACTTAATCCTGTCCACCTCAGTTGCCTTATCTATAAAATAAGCAGGAGAAGGAAATGACAAATCACTGCAGTATTTCTGCCAAGAAAACCCCAATGAAGAGTTGGACAGGACTTGAGAACATCAAAACTATTAGAAGGCCTAGGTCATACAGCTAACTCTGGCCCTCATTTTGCCACCTCTAAAATGAAGGTTTGGGGTGACCACACTTATGATTACATTTGGTACAAAGAAGTTCCAATAAAGGATCCCCTATACCTACATTGATTAGTTCTTGTCTTGTCCCCTCCAGGGAAAAGTCTTGAAAATGAGAAATGGAGTGTCCTATAGGAAGTGGGCCAGTCTTGTTGGATTGTACTATGTGGAGGGTAGAAAAGTATGGAAGATTGGAAAGATAGGAGAGGATAAGTCTATGCAGTGTTAAATATCAAATAGATTTGATATTTGATCATGGAGGTGATAGGGAGCCACTGGAGCTTATTGAACAAAGAGGGTGACATCTTAAAGTCCTAGAGAGCTCCTTGAGACACTGAAAAGTGAGAAGGCATTACATAGCCAGTATGCATTAGATGTAGAATTTGAACACAGCTCTTGCTGACTCTAAGACTCTGTCTTTATATACTGAGCCTTAATTAATGCCTCTCACAGTGAAGAGTCTGAAATACATAATGGCTGAGGCTCTTTCCAACCCTGCAACAATGTGTTATATGATATGATTGATAGGATAGGATATCACATATGAGATACATGTCCAGCCTCTTTTGTCATTCAACATCTTCCTTCCCATCCCCCTCCAAAACCAAGTCCAAGTCAACAAGCATTTATTCTGAGCCTACAATGTGCCAGACTTCCTGCAGAAAGTAGGATTTCCTCACTAATTCTCCTGCCACATGATATTAGCTACAGAAATGGGATCCAGAGAAAGTGCCCAGGTAAGGACCTGCCCCTCAGAAAGCTTCACTGTCTCACCATCACCACTGCCTTTCTCAAAGAGCCAATTCTTCTTCTCCCAGACAAGGTTCTCAGGCTGTCTAGAAAACTCCTGATCTTTCCCTGAAAAACCATCTCTCTCCTGGGACAAGGCTGGGCCCACTTCCCTGAGGAAATGAGAAGGAAATATGGTGGCCAGGGCTGTCTCTCCCATGACTGCCACAAACAAAACCCATCCTCCTGCTCCTGCACTCTCTCACACACACAATCACACACACTGCAAAACAAGGCACAGAGAAGCAGGCACATAATTATTGGTAAAATGCTTGTAATGTTTTGGGGGGTTTTTTCTCCTTCTCCACTCGGTAGCTTTCAGTAGTTGTAGCAGCTCAGTGTAGCACTTGGCTCCGATTGAATTGCAAATCAGCAGCTCTTGCCCCAGGAAGGAAGAAAGGAAGCAAGGGGAGAGGGGGAGGGGAAAGAAGAGAAAGAAAGAGGAGGAGGATGGGAGACAGGTAAGAAGGAAAAGGGAGAAAAGAATAGGGAGGGAAAGGGACATAAAAAAGGAAAGGAGGAAGGAAGGAAGGAAGGAAGGAAGGAAGGAAGGAAGGAAGGAAGG
>JAJPUD010016136.1:0-35093 GCA_023553655.1 Myrmecobius fasciatus | reverse complement strand
AGAGAGAGAGAGAGAGAGAGAGAGAGAGAGAGAGAGAGAGAGAGAGAAAGAGAGAAAGAGGGAGAGGAGAGAGTTAGAAAGGGAGAGAGGAAGAGAAAGAGAGGGAGGAAAGGGAGGAAGGGAGAGAGAGAAAATGTAAGTATGTATGTCATTTTTTTGTGTATGTGTGGGCATTGGTCTTTGCATGGGGAGGGTGCTTGTGCAATAGATTTTTCTCTCTTCCTTCCCCCCATCCCCTCCCCTAGACAGCAGTAATCCAATCTATGTTAAACATGTACAATTCTTCTATACATATTTCCACAATTGTCATGCTGCACAAGAATCAAAAAGGGGGAAAATGAGAAAGTAAACAAAAAGTAAGCAAACAACAACAAAAAATACTATCTTATGATCCACAGTCAGTCCCCACAATCCTTTTTCTGGATGCAGATGGCTCTTTCCATCACAAGGCTATTGGAAATGGCCTGAATCACTTCATTACTGAAAAGAGCCATGTCCATCAGAATCGATCATCACATAATCTTGTTGTTCCTGTATACCATATTCTCCTGGTTCTGTTCACTTCACTTAGCATCAGTTCATATAAGTCTCTCCAGGCCTTTCTGAGGTCGTCCTGATGATCATTTCTTATAAAAGAATAATATTCCATAACATTCGTACACCATAACTTACTCAGTCATTCCCCAATTGATGGGCATCCACTCAGTTTCCAGTTCCTTATCATTACAAAAAGGGCTGCTACAAACATTTTTGCACATGTGGATCCTTTTCCCTTTTTTATGATCTCTTTGGGATATAGGTCCAGTAGAGAAACTGCTGGACCAAAGGGTATGCACAGTTTAATAGCCCTTTGGGCATAATTTAAGGGGAGTTCTTAAAGTTTTCAAAGTTGTTTGACTTCACTAATGTAAAATTGAAAATAGATGCTCCATTTTATTTTGGTTTTTTTATGTATTTATTTATTTTTAAAGCTTTTTATTTACAAAATATATGCATGGGTGATTTTTCAACACTGACCCTTGCAAAACTTTCTGTTCTAAATTTTTCTCTCCTTCACCCCACCCCCTCTCCTAGATGGCAGGTAGTCTAATACATGTTAATTATGTTAAAATATATGACAAATCGAATATATGTATAATATTTATACAGTTATCTTGTTATACAAGAAAAATTGGATCTACAAGAAACAAAACCTGAGAAGAAAAATAAATGCAAGCAAACATCAATAGAGAGTGTGAAAATGCTATGTTGTGGTCCATGCTCAGATCCCACAGGTTTCTCCTTGGGTGTAGATGGCTTTCTTCATCACTGAACAATTGGAACTAGTTTGAAACATCTCATTGTTGGAGAGCCATGTCTGTGAGAATTGATCATTGTATAGTCTTGTTGTTGCTGTGTATAATGATCATTTCACTTAGCATCACTTCAGGCAAGTCTCTCCAGACCTCTCTGAAATCATCCTGCTGGTCGTTTCTCACAAAACAAAAATATTCAATGATATTCATATTATTTTGTATTATTTTCATAAAGCTTAGTCAACTTATTATGTATCAATGATCAATCCAGTAAGTATTGGTTGGTCCTTTCATTATGTGAGTTTGAATTCCCTTAAGTTTATAACTCAAATCTGTGAATTTGGCTGATCAATGGGAGATGAGTCAATCTGGTTCTAGGATGTTTGCCCACTGCCAAACTTTCAAGGGGATATGAATCAATCTATTTATAAGCTGTGCCCACTACAAAATTTTCCAAGGATTTTAGTAAACTCCTTTCTCTCCACCCCACTCTGGTTTCCTTGAGTTATTGAAATCATCCCTCTGAATCAAGCCAAGCATAGCCCACCTTCCATCTCTGGTCAGACGAATCACAGCCTCAGATATCATTTACATTATTGGACTATTTTTTGGTATCCATATAGCCTGTTACCTTTTTAACTGTATAAAAGAGCTGCTCTGTCAGATGCATCCTTGGCTACTGAGGGGTCTTGGATCCAGTTTATTGGTTTTTGCTAATTATACCAATAAATTTATCATGCTTAAAACTTTGTGCCTCAGTTTCTCTTTATGAAGATCTTTATTATGACACTGTGTTATTGATACTGTATAAGTAGTTCTCTTACACTGTTTCCTTCAGTTCATACTCATCTTTCTAGCTTTTCTGTAACTTGCCCCTTCATCATTTCTTATAGCCCAAGAATATTCCTTTATATACAACATACCATAAGTTGTTCAGTTATTTCCCAGTTGATGATCATCCACTAATTTCCACTTTATTGCAGCACAAAAGAGCTGCCAGACATATTTTTGTATATGTACTTTTTATTCTTTTGTATCCTTTTCATCTTTTTTTTTTTTTCATCTCTTTGGAGGTAAAGGTCTGGAGAGTAAGTAATGCTGAGTCGAAGCTTATAAACAGTCTAACAACTTTAGGGAGCATAGCTTCAAATTGTTTTCCAGAATGGCTATAACAATTCATAGTTTCACTAGTGCTACATTAATAATAGCTGACATTTATAAAGTCCTATAAGTAAAGCTTCTTAAACTATGGATTGCTAGCCCACATGGGGTCATGTAACTGAATGTGGAGATCTCAAAATTATGATTTATTAACAATATATATTTGATTTGTATACCTACATACCGTGGTCCCACAAAACCATCTTAGGCAAAAAGGGGTCTCCAGTGGAAAAAGTTTAAGAAGCTTTGGCTTGCTAAGTATTTTACAAATATTATTTCACTTGATCTTTGCAACCTCCCTGGAAGATAAATTGTATTATCCCCATTTTACAGATGAGGAGACTGAGGTCAATAATGGATAAATGACTTGTCCAGGATTACACAGCTAGTAAGTCTCAAATCTTCCTGACTTCAAATTCCACTCTCTATCCATCATATCACCTACTTTCCTACATTAATGTACCTTATTTCCCACAGTTCCTCTAGAATCTGTTATTTTCCTGCTTTGCCAATCTTATGGATGTGTTAGAATCTCAGAGTTGCTTTAATGTATTTCTTTATTAAGAAGTTGGAGCATTTTTTCATAAGTCAGACAGCTTGTATCTAACTCACATTAGAAGTTAGAAAATTGCCTGTTAATATCCTTTAACCATTTATCAATTGGAGAGTGACTTTTATTCTTATATATGAGTGTTAAATAGAGCAGTGATTAGAGAGCTTGGCATTATAAACCTTTGTTCAAATCTAGCCTCAAACATTTGCTAGCTGTGTAAATCATTTAACTCCTTGTAGGATAAAATGAGATTATAATTATAAAGCCCTTGGCATACTGCCTGGCACATAGTAAGCACTATAAAATGTTAATTATTATTATTATTTGAGTACGTTTCTGATATATCATGTATATGAGAAATTGATATGTTTGGGATTCAGCACCAATTGATGAGATTTGGATTCAAGCATCGAATGATGAGGTTTAAGAGAGCAAATGGCACCAAATGTTGGGGTTTGGTCACGTAAATAATTCACAATGGCTATTCTCTTTGGTAAAAGTAGATTTATTACTATTTCTAGTCATATGAAAATGTGCGCTATATCACTATTAATCAGAGAAATGCAAATTAAGACAACTCTGAGGTTCCACTACACACCTGTCACATTGGCTTAGATGACAGGAAAAGTTAATGATGAATGTTGGAGGGGATGTGGGAAAACTGGGACACTGATACATTGTTGGTGGAACTGTGAATGGATCCAACCATTCTGGAGAGCAATTTGGAACTATGCTCAAAAAATTATCAAACTGTGCATACCCTTTGACCCATCAGTGTTTCTACTGGGCTTATATCCCAAAGAGATTTTAAAGGAGGGAAAGGGACACACATGTGCAAGAATGTTTGTGGCAGCCCTTTTTGTAGGGCTAGAAAGTGGATACTGAAGGGATGCCCATCAATTGGAGAATGGCTGAATAAATTATGGTGCAGGAATGTCATGGAACATTATTGTTCTGTAAGAATGACTAGGAGGATGATTTCAGAGAGGCCTGGAGAGACTTGCATGAGCTGATGCTGAGCGAAGTGAACAGAACCAGATCATTGTACATGGCAACAACAATATTATATGACAATCAATTCTGATGAATGTGACTCTTTCCAACAGTGAGATGATTGATGCCAATTCCAATGATCTTGTGATGAAGAGAACCATCTACACCCAAAGAGAGGACTGTGGGAACTGAATGTGGATCACAACCTAGTATTTTCACTTTTTTTGTTGTTGTTTGCTTACATTTCACTTTCTTCTTGTTTACTTTCCTTTTTGATCTCATTTTTCTGGTTCAGCAAGAGAATTGTATAAATATGTTTACACATAAAAAAGTAAGTTTGTTTATGAGGTTACAGACAAAATGGAGAAGTACAATAGACACCCGGAGTGGTAAATATGGAATAGAGTTGGGACAACATAGTTAGACACCATGAGGCAGAATGCCATGGTAGGCTATCAGGAATCCTAGTGAGTCTCGACCATGTCACTTAGTTGATATAATTCAGGGAGACACAGGAAGGGAAATCCACTCTCTATGCATTGATTAAAAACTTTCCTTTATAACTGACGTGTTTTGATCCAGAAACCTGGCCACTTCTCTGAGTAAAAACAGTCAACCAAGAAAGAGGACTAAATTATTTTCCTTGGTGGGACCCTTGAGACGAAAGCACCCTGTATCCAGAAGGTTGCTCTTTCTGAAAAGCCATCTATAAAAGGAAAATATTATGGCATGGTGCCTTCTTGGTTCTTAGCTTATATAAACCCATAGTACGAGAGAAATTGGAATATTACCCAGGGGAGGATGCTTTGCTTGAGTCCTTCTCACTCTGGGACCATGGATGGTTGACTCCAGATTCCCCAGACAGCTCAAGTATTGGTGCTTCCCCAAATAGTGATGTATGTTTCTTTCTTTCTTATATTGTCTTTATTGTTATAGTGATCACTGTGTTGGTTGATTGTGTATTACTTTTACATTATAAGTTTTCTTTTCTTTTATATCTTGTTTAAATCAAGAATCTGAGCAGTAATAAACTTGTACTCACCCCTTTTTAAGCCTGTGCCTATTGAATGGGAATTCTGAATCTAGATTAACCTTACATGGATTAGCCCCAAAAAGGTTTCAGCAAAGAGAGCTTGGGCCATGGACAGATTTATAGGGGAAATTTAACCTCAGAGGTGACATAACTTGGATTTCTTGAATTGCTGAACACAGCATGGTGGGGCTACCCATGATCTCCACAGAGGGTGGAACTATAAGGTTGAACTGATTCCTTTCAGTGACCTTCTCTGCTTGCCTCAGGGAGTAATTTTATCAATACTTCAGGCTGTTTTTTCCAACACTACCTAGTGGCCCAGGACCTCATCAAAACTATAATTACATATAATAAGGTACTTATAAATATATACTGTTATAGAAACTTGCTGCATATTTCCTCCCAACTATTTGTTTCACTTCTAATTTTAGTGGTATTCATTTTGTTTATGCAAAAAACTTGTAGTTATATGAAATCAAAATTGTCCATGAAATCTTGTAGGATCCTCCTTATCTTTGTTGGTTATAAATTCTTTCTGTGTGAGACAGAACCCACCAACCCAAAATAATCCAAATAGACATTTCTCAGAGCCAGAGCAGAAAGCAGTTTATTCAATTCCTGCAGAAATTGGATATCACCTTCACCCATAGAGTCTAGTGAAGGGAGGCAAAGCAAAGGCAACAAAATAGGGTTTTTTATACCTTAAAACAATTTTTACCCCATCTTGGGCCCCAACTGTCCCTGATTTAGTATCAAGGTTCACAGTCTGTCACAGGAATCCACTCTACTCTCAGGGTATAAGAACAAGGAGATTATAGATCACAAAGCAGTTTGTACAAGATTAAGTAAGGATACAAGCAAAGGGGGGTTTTCTGGAACTGCAGCCCTAAACTATGACAGGATCAGTTTTCTGAGAAAACCACATATCTATCCCACTTAATCCCTCCTCTTTTTTGTGTCCATTTGAGGACTTTTCACACCAATCCTGATTCAGTTCTTCAACTTCGACATCCACCTTGCTCTTGGGACTTCCTCTATCTTCCTAGCTTATGAGCTCCCATCTTTGTCCTATGGTTTAGAAGAGTTCCACTTGCTGGGGGACACTAGCAATCAAACTTTCTCCAAATGTCAGTTTTCTACTTTCTTCTACCAGGAGGGCCATGCCTGCAATGGCCTGAATACAAGTTGAACAACCCCAAGCTACTGGATCTAATATCTTGGATAGAAAGGCAATAAGTCTCTTTTGCCCTCCTCTTTATGCCAATAATCTTTCTAGAGTTATTCTATTTTTCCATGCCATTCTGTTATTCCAACTATTCTGTTACTCCCTTCATTGATTCTTTGGCGTAACATCTAATAATATTTACTCACCAGAGTAGGAATGACTCAAATCTAGAACTAGATTTTTAGCACTGAATTTATCTGTTACTGTCTTTGACTTAATTCCTCCTGATTTAGTCTTTCTTACTTCACTGAATGCCGAGGTAAAAGGAATAGCCAATTGGACCTGCACACAGGTACCCACTTGGTTCCTGGGCAAAACAGGTTGGAGAGTGCTGTCTCCACAATACCACCCAAGGTTTGCTTGGAGTATGCTCATCCGATAAATTTCCAGAGCTATCCTTAGTTACTTTCCCAACTTGGGTACATGCTGCTACAGTCCCTAGATTTTGGAATCTTTTACCCTGCCATGAAAGGCAAGCTGATTGATTTCCACAGCTAAGGGAATAGTATAAAGCATTGCAATTCTCCCCAGGAATATTATTTTGGGAACAAGAAGAATTCACTCTCATCCAAAGGGAATGGTACTATCTGGACACGGGACAACCTATAGCATAGAAATAGAAATTCCTTTGTTTTTGTTTTTGTTTTTGTTTAGACTCTTTTACAGAGTACTTTACCAATTCTACCCTAGCATTGGTATCCATCACTTGCTTTAGATCCTTAACTTGATTCCAAATCTTCCTAAGAGATCTATACCTATTACATATATAATCAACTTATTTTTTGGTCTGCATTTTCTAAATTTCTATCCCTTTCGGCAAACCAAACTTTATTCTAAATTAGACAGGCAGTTCCATAACAACTTCTTTCTCTATTAGGAGACACAATTGTACCTACTTGTCAAGGCTAGTCAAGCTTCTACAATCCTATAATAAGCATCAAACTGAATTGTTTATGTGATATCCTTTTCCACTAATATTAACCCAGATCTCAACCCTATGTCCCCATCCTAAGCCCCAAATACTATTGCAGCAGGGGAATAGCATTAATTTTATATAACCTCCCTCCTTCGAAGGATTGATAGACTCCTTACAAGGAACTCACTCAGACACTGGATAGTTTGGGGTCCATTGACCTACCAGTTCCAGTTCCTTCCCAAACAAATGGGACTCAAAAGCTTTTAGATATGAGATGATGATCTGATCTTCTGGAACTAATTCCTGCTAAGAATGGACATTGAGCTGGGTCTGTAGGGTCCCATTTGAAAGGGCTTGAGCTGATTGAAGATCCAGTGAGTTGAGTCAGACCCCTGAAGCTGGTCAATACAGCTGTCTAGTGCTGGTTATTTGAAGGTAAATTGCTCAGATCTAAAGGAAAACAAATCTAAGAGAACGAGAGAGAGAGAGAGAGAGAGAGAGAGAGAGAGAGAGAGAGAGAGAGAGAGCAAGAACAAAGAGCATAACTCTCATTCTCATGTGCTTATACCTTACCTGAAGATTCTGTAAATAGTAAGGCATCCTCTCTTTTTTAGAGACTACATTATTCCCCAAAAGTAATTTTCAGAAAGGGGGAATCCCATTAGAATAGCATAAGTATTCACAAAATCCTTCATTAACAATTCTCATTTATCTATCAAAAGCAAGATTGTGATAGAGATTAACCCAGACTTCTTCATGAGACATATGTATAAAGCCTCTGCCCCTTTTTTGCCTGTTGTAGAATGGACTGGGAAAGGCTAATAAACATTGGCCAGCAACTTTTCAATATAAACTACTCAAAAGGAAACACTATATACACAATCAAATGTTATTCTCACAGTAACAAGCTTTAAAAAAAAAAGTGATTTTCATATTGATGAAACAAAATATTCCATAAGTTACATCCCTCTAAGAAAATTTTAAGTACATAAAGTTCTCTTCTCTAAACCATATGAAAGGTATTTCAGCTTCAATTTCATTAATCAATAAAATAACAGGTTCCACAGATAGTTATTTGTATTGACTGTTTTTACATTTACATAAAGGTCTTAAAGGACCTTATTTTATACAGACACATACATCTAGCAACAGATAGATGACCAGGCCAAACATTCATCTATCTAATTATAAGATATAATGATTACATATTTCCAAATAGAAAACAGCAAAATATTACATATTTCATCTGTGCTTATGGCTTCTATTGATCACTTATTCTGATTATAGAAATTGCTGTAAGAGAAAAAAGCAGAAATATGGTTATAATAGCACCAAAACTGATCCTTCAGGACCTCCTCTGAGGGCACAGTTGATAACCAGTCATATAGTAACAATCCCATTTTAGCCAATTCATCTCTCAAGTAGTAGGTTACTAATTTAATGTCATCCATCACATAATCATTCCCAAATTCAAAACTCAAAACAAGAACAGTTATAATCCCAAGAGATTTCATCTCAATAGCAAGTTTCACTAATCAGGTTTTAAATCCTGAACTAACAATCCCAAGTGCCTGTAAAGCAAAAAAGCTATAGATCATATTCATTTAACAATGAGAGCATGATGCACTTAATAAATATTAGGTAATTTGCTGAATGGGTTTTGAAATAACTACTTTCAGAGAATTTGAAGTTAATCAGAAATCTAACAAACTTTTCTTAGAAGTTCCTTGCTTTGCTAAGTGGAAGAACCTTTGGTATAGCATCACAAATGACTTTGCCTTAAAACAACCACAGACTTGAAAAATAAAAACAAACATTCAGTTAGTAACACCATGTAAATGTAAGCTATTACTTTAAATAATAGAAGCAATTAATGTTAAAGTAATTTCATTTAACCAGCAAGGGGGTGGCAGAAATTGATGGTGGGGAGAGAGTGAGACCCAGTGAATGGGCTTGTTTTCTCACTTCTGAGGAGCTGCCACTTCCAGTGAGGGAAGAGTGGATTAAGCTTTCACCTTCCCAAATCAGTAGATCTTTCCCTTTCCCTTTCTTCCATGCCATGTGGTATCTTTCCTAACTCCACTATGTTTTTTGACTCTACTTCTCTTTATAGCTAACTTTTAGATTGCTAAGTCCCCTTCAGGATTTAGCCTACCAGCTAAGGGGTACCCAGCCTCATGGGATATTTCCTTTCTCCTGGCAAATGGAAAGTTCCACTAGGGAATTTGCCCAATTCCATCATAAATCTAACTTTTGCCAAAGATGATGGCCAATGTGAATTCTTCACATGACCGAAACCCAAACTTTGGTGCCTATCATCATCTGGTGTGTACATAACCCACATAATACCTAATAATTTTAGATTTCAATATTACAACAATAACCCCAAATAACTTAATTAGAAATTTCACAATTTTCAAAAGTGATAGCCAAATAGACATAACATAGCCTATCACAAAAATGGATAGAAATCTTATGTAATTTATAGTCATTTCCAATTTTAGTATATACACCAATTGAAAAATAATTATTTTAAAAAATCAATATTTTAGCTTGTGAGATTCTAACTGGATGTTCCATTCAAGCTATCAATTGCTTTTGCAAATCAATTTTCTTGTCCCTTGCAAACAATCTTATTTTTTTAAGCCACCTTTAAAAAAAAAAAAACTAAACTAAACTTTAAGATTCACAAGATAGGTAATATCTAAATAATTTTGGATCAAATTACATAAAACTTATACATATGTCCAGCTGAGCTGACAAAATTTTAAGCATAGCTAATAATTTTTACAAATTACTCAATATTCAATTTAGAAAACAACATATTTCATCTAATTAGGAGATACAAACATGTGACCGCTTTAGGTAAGTTACCAGAGAACTTTGTTTTAATAACTATTTTTTTTAACTTCAAATCAAATACAGATTTAAACTTCTAGTAGCAATACTACAATATTAATGCACATTTCTTTCTAAAATCTTATTCCCTAATGCATCAACTGAAAGTAGTTCTATTACACACCACTTAAATTTAAACACACAGTAATTTAGGTCACATTTTTGGGAGAAAACTCTTCCTCCTCATTTGCTTCTATTGGTTCTGCTGTTCTGCTGATTGATCTCTCAGCTCACTACTTTTCAAAGCAACCCATTTCATTGTTAGGAGGTTCTAAATGTTATTTTGAAACTTTAGGCCCCAGGAAACACACATTTTCAGTTTAAATCGAGGCTATTAGGGCAAGGTACCCCTAACTTGGTACTTTGGATCTACAATCCTATTGATAAGATCCTGAAAGGTGTTATGGATCAAGAGAAACTAAAGACCTGATACCTGAGGCAAATAGACTGAAGGTTCTGATAGAGATCTGTTTAGCTCCATGGTCCCACCCTTTGAGGAGGTTATCCAGTCTGAAATCCAAGTTATGGTGGGTCTCAGGACCCACCCTCTGTAGAGGTCTCCAGCAATCTCACCTCGCTATGCCCTGTCAGGAATCCCAGTCATGTTCCTAGGGCTAATTTTCCCTATAAAATCTACTTATGGGTCCTCTAATGGCTGCTGCCTTCCTTTGGGTCAGCTTACCACAATACTCTGTCTTAATTAAAAGAAAACACTTACCTAGGATACAAAATTAGGTAATCAGATATCTCATTAGAAAAAAAAGATTAGAGACTTTCCCTGTTGGGAGGGAAGAGTAAACAGGTGTAATTTTCTGAAATCAGAAAAAAAAAAGGGGGGGGGGCATGGGGTGTTCTACTCTCTCCAAGCTACTGTATTTAATCAAAATGAACACGTGTGAGAAAGTGGCAAGGCCTGAAAAACCCTAAAGCAGGCCAGCCTCGGGAGGGGTGCAAACAATGCTGGCCAAAAGCAATAATTCAATACTAATTCTGTTGGTTAGTAACCTGAAGAGCTCTATCATTGGCAGCAGTACCTCTAAACCATAATATTAGCATATCAACCTAATTTTTGTTTCTCTTTCCCATAAAGTTATCTTCTTGATTCTGATTCTTTGCTAGATTCCCCTAGAACTTTAGCCAGCTGTCAAGCAGTGTAATAAATCTTTGCCCTTTAACTTGGAGTCTGAGTGTGTGAATTCTTTCATCAAGCCCATGACACTGACCAGGGGGACTCTAATCTTGTTAGGGTGTCTTTTTTTCCTCAACAAAAAGAATATGGAAACAATAACTGACTAGTATTGAACTAGTTTTTAGATAAGATGTAAGGGGTTACTTGAGATGTATAATTGTGAGAAAATTCCTTGCATCAATTTTTGGAACTGACCTAATTTCGGGTCAGCAAAACATAGATTTTTAAATTTCTAAATAGCAGGTAGAGATGATCCATCTTTCTAGCCATATAGGGCTAGGTTCAAGCCATGCAACAAAATCCTTTCATAATTCCCATAATTGAACAAAGTTTTCTCCCAAGACAGAAACTGGACTAGACCCATACTTGATTAGAAAGGGAACTGAGCTAGATCCAGGGCTGAATCACAACTTGGAGTCAGTGTGGTTCACTCAATTCCCACAATTAACTATTTGCTATTCTAATCCCCCATTTTTCTCACTGAGAAAGGAAGATTAGGCTCACACTGTAGCTCAAATGCTACATGCATTCATCTCATCCAAGTTCAAGTTCAAAATTCCACACAAGTAGTATCCTGAACCATTATTCCTTAGGGGTTTCCTGCAACATCAGCCTAACATGACCTAAGAGGATATAGAAGTGTTGAGGTTCAAAAAGGAGACACCAAAATATTGGGCTTGTAGGCTGATGTCACAAGGTGTCTCAAAAGAATTTACAGGCTTGAACCCATCTCCAAGCCAAGAGGCAAAGTTTATTATAATTTTAACGCCAATTGAAGTGAATTAGGTTCCAAAAGGAACAGTTATATTCCTCCTAGAAGCTGAACCCTATCAGAAATGGCCACTTCCCCACTTATTGAATCTGCTATAAGTGAAAGGAGGCTTCCCACCTAGATAGAAAAGAGATGTCCTAGTTAGGTAGTTTTAAAGATGCCATCAATTCTAGCTACTCAGCCAGTGGAGAGAGGCTGCTCCAAAACCCATGACAAGCCAGTGTATGCTTGCACTAGTCCCAGAAGCTAGTTCCCAGCACCTCTCAAGTAGATGATGCCATTTTAGATGGTCTGTATGCACCAAACCTCACATATTTTTATAAAATTATTTGTATGAGATAACTTATAACTCTTAATCTCAATTCCCAGCTTCTCCCCTGAGAGCTCCAGTCTATATTTCCTTTTTTCCCCCTCAGGCAATTGAGGTTAAGTGACTTGCCCAGGGTCACATAACTCTCTCAGTCAAAACTGTGTATACCCTTTGACCCAGCAGCATTTCTATTGGGCTTATATCCCAAAAAAATCATAAAGGAAGGAAAGGGCCCCACATGTGCAAGAATATTTGTGGCAGCCCTTTTTGTAGTGGCTAGAAACTGGAAACTGAAAGGATGCCCATCAATTGGAGAGTGGCTGAATAAATTATGGTATATGAATGTTATGGAATATTATTGCTCTGTAAGAAACGACCAGCAGGACGATTTCAGAGAGGCCTGGAGGGACTTGCATGAACTGATGCTGAGTGAAACGAGCAGAACCAGGAGATCATCATATACAGCAACAACAATATTACATGATGATCAATTCTGATGGACATGGCTCTCTGCAACAAAGAATTGTCTCAAACCAGTTCCTATTGTTCAGTGAAGAAGGCCATATACACCCAGAGAGAGGGATATGAAATATGCACCACAACGTAACATTTTCATGCTCTCTATTGACATTTACTTGCATTGTGTTGCCTTTCTCTGATTTTCTTTTTTTTTTCTTGTAGATAGGATTTTTCTTGCACAACTTGTCAAGTATTTCAACATTATTAACATGTAGTGGACTTCCTGCCATCTAGGGGAGGGGAGGGGGCTGGGGGTAAAATTTGTAATGGAAAGCTTTGTAAAGATCAATGCTGGGGAACTACCCATACATATGTTATACAAATAAAAAGCTTTAATAAAAAAAATAACTCTCTCAGTCATTAAGAATAATAGCCTTGAAGCTACCTTTGCTCCTAATTCTGGATCACTAAGCACTTCCAATAGGTAACCAATATTACAAGCCTACCTCTGTGTTATTTTTCTTAATTCCTTTCCTCCTAACTCTCTCTGAAATAATTTTTGTTCGGACCCTATTTTCTTTCTCCAAGACTATTGGAATAACCT
The DNA here is from genome assembly GCA_023553655.1 of Myrmecobius fasciatus. NCBI lineage: Eukaryota > Metazoa > Chordata > Mammalia > Dasyuromorphia > Myrmecobiidae > Myrmecobius > Myrmecobius fasciatus. Next base: position 21,685 of record JAJPUD010016136.1, on the reverse strand, counting down.
TGTAACCTATCTTCCTGACTCAGATTTATCCCTTCTCTGATTCACTGACAGCATTCACACTACTGTCTTTATGCCTCTCTTCAATTTAAAAATCTCCAGGAACTTCCCATCCTAATATTCTAAATTCTTCACAATCTGGGCCCAGACTACTGTAGTGGGCAGATTAATCACTGAGGACTTAAAGTAACCTACCCTAGTCCAAGTCAATAGAGAGATTTGGTGAGTCTGTTTATGGAAATTCATGATAGAGGGGCTTTTCCTTATTTCAGAGTACTCAGATATTCTGATTACTGCATCGTGGGAGGGGAGGAGGGGGAAAGAATCTTTTTAATTGGCTACTGAGCTGGAATTGAATAGCGAACAAAAGAAAGACAGGAGGCCATTTTGTGGAGGATTTTTTTTTTTAATTTAGTATTTTTTTCCCACTTACATGTGTAATCATGTAAACATATTTCTATATTAGTCATGCTGTGAAGGAAGAAACAGAATGAGAGGAAAAACCAGCAAAAGATAAATAAGGTGAAAAATAGTATTCTTCAATCTACATTCAGACTTCATAGTTTTTTCTCTATATATGGATAACATTTTTCATCATGAGTCTTTTGGAATTGTCTTGGATCATTGTATTGCTGAGAAGAACTAAGTCATTCACAATTCTTTATTGAACAATGCTGTGGTTACTTCGGACAATGTTCTCCTAGTTCTGCTCACTTCACTCATCATCAGTTCATGTAAATCCTTCCAAGTTTTTCCGAAATTTGTCTGTTCATCATTTCTTATAGCACAATAGCATTCTATTACATTTATATGTCACAGCTTGTTCAGCCATTCCCCAAGTGATGAACGTTCCCTCAATTTCCAATTCTTTGCATCACAAAAAGAGCCATTATAAATATTTTTGTACATGTGAGTTCTTTTTCCTTTTTTTTTTTTTTTTTTTTTTTTTTGATCTCTCCAGGATATAGACCTAGTATTGATGGATCAAAGGTTATGGCGCAGTTTCATAGTCCTTTGGCCTTAATTCCAAATTGCTCTCCAGAATGGTTGGATCAATTTACAACTCCACCAACAATGCATAGGTATCCTAATTTTCCCACATCTTCGCCAACATTTATCATTTCTCTTTTCTTTCATATTAGCCAATCTGATAGGTGTGAGGTGATAATCACTTTGCAATTTTACCTGTCAACTTTTGAGCAAGAAAAGAAAGAATTGCTATGGACATCTGGTTAAAGAGGGACTAGAGTGCATCATTATTCTGTTTCTTTTGTCTCTTTATATTTATTCTTTCCTGATCTTAAGTGAGTCCAGAGATGGAAAGGATCAAATTGCAACCTTTTGAGTTTAAAGTTCCTTTGTCCACTAGTCCATAGTGGTCCTCTCTATATCATCTAGAGATTCAGCTAAACATCTCCAAGATATAGGTTAAGATCAGTTAACTTTTACAAAAGAATACTTACTAAGAAGGAAGTGCAAAGTGTGGCTAATTACCCCATCTCTAAAAGCTGCGCAATACTAATTAGGAGGGATTATGCTTTCCGTTGTAATGAGTGCTTAAAGTAAAAATGTCTTTGTAAAATCTACTCAGACAGTTAAGTGACTAAATGGAACCCTTCTATAACTGAAGGAAAACCATTGGCTGGGGCTAGAGCTAATGACCAGAACCTAGACAGCCCTAATCCCCTTAAGGGATACAGCTTAATTACTGCTACATAAATGTGAAAGAGATGGTGAAAATAAAGCACTTTGTTGCAGAAGTCATTCCCTCCCCTCTGCTCCCTTAAACAGTTGGGTCCCATTCAGAATCATATCCCCAGGACCCATCACAGATCCTTACACATAAGAGAAAGTCATTGAATGAATATGTATCCTGCCTTTGGCATCTTTAGGAGAAGGACTCTCCAAGAGTCTGGCTACTGGTATAAGAAGGATGACTCAATCTTTTCAAGTTCCTGGATCTGTCCCAGAATGCTTCTGAGCTTGGGACTAAAAGGAGGGGAAAGAAAAAAATAACCCTAGTTAGTAGGGAAAAGGGAGAGTCAATCATGTTCTCTAGAGGAAATGTTGTCTCCATGGAGCAGATTCCCTCCTCTCACATCACTGCTTGCAATGTCTCCTTTTTTCTTTCATACACATTTCCATAAGCCCAAGATCAAGGGCATTCTGGGTGAGGACACGTTACAAATAAATAAAAAGGGCTACCTTCATGAAGAACTGAAATGATCCTTGTGTTTTTGTAAGGTTGGGTGCAGCAAAAGAAACTTGTCTTGGCTGGTTGAGGTTGTGGGGAAAGTAACCTGGCAAAAGATGGATTGAAAGTCTAGTCAACATCTGATAAATACCCTGTGTTCAGTGATCCAAAGCAATCCCAATAGATTTGGACAGAAAATGCCATCTGCAACCAGAAAAAGAACTAAGGAGACTGAATGTAAATCAACACATGCTATGTTCACTTCTTTTTTCTATTTTTTTTTAAATCTCTCCCATGGTTTTTCCTTTTTGCTCTGAGTTTTCTCTCCTAACATAATTCATGAAACAATGTATATTAAAAATAAATTAACTTTTTTTTTTTTTAAAGGAGCCATGATCTTCCTCACAATCAGATGCCTCCTCCTTTCAGGGCCCTATTTTTATACAGCTAGATGTCCAGTCATTTAAGAACCTTTATACCAAATATAGAATAATTCCACTGATTGACATATAATACATAAGCTAAAATAAGCTAATATGTAAAGCGAGGAATATCTCTTCTTTTTAATTTTTATTTGATAATAGCCTTTTATTTTCAAGATACATGCAAAGTAAGTTTTCAACATTCACCCTTGCAAAACCTTGAGTTTCAAATTTTTCTCCTTCCCTTCCCTCTATCCCATTCCCCTAGACAGCAAGCAATCCAATATGTGTTAAACATGTGCAATTCTTCTATACATATATCCTATATGTATACTTCTATACATATTTCCACATTTATCATGCTGCACACACACACACACACAAAATTTTAAAAAGACAAAATAAGAGAAAAAAAGCAAGAAACAATAACCAAAAAAGGTAAAAATGCTATATTGTGATCCATATTTGGTGCAGATGGCTCTCTCCATCACAAGTCTATTGGAATTAGCCTGAATCACCTCATTGCTGAAAAGTGCTAGGCATCCATCATAATTGATCATCACATAATCTTGTTGTTGTGTGTACAATGATCTCCTGGTTCTGCTCATTTCACTTAGTATCAGTTCATGTAAAACTCTCCAGGCCTCTCTGAAATCATCCTGCTGATCATTTCTTATAGTACAATAATATTCCATAACATTCATATACCATAACTTATTCAGCCATTCCTCAACTGATGGGCTTTCCAATTCCTTGTCCCTACAGAAAGGGCAAGCGAGAGATATTTCCACACAAGAAGTACAGGATAGGCTGGAGAAAATGACACAAGGTATTACAGCCAGTGACCAAAGTGGTTAAAAGATGGTCACCTGCTCCTTTGGACAAAGGATCAGTCCAGAGGTAAAAAAATATTTGGGGGACTTTCCATGTAGTTGTCACCTCTGCCACAATGGGCTTAGTCATCATGACAAGGAAAAATAAGGATGGAAGTCCTTTAGTTAACTTCCTATAGTTAAGCAAGAGCTGCAACTCGCAGCTCTGGGGCCTCATATACAGAACTTTGGTATGATTCCATCAAATTGATTAATACTGATTAGAATAGAGTCAAGGTCCAAATAAATCATCTCTCACAAGTAAGAGGAAGAAATAAATATTTATATGGCACCTACTATGTGCCAGGGACTATGTCAAGAACTTTACAAATATTTCATTTGGTCCTCAAAACAACTCAGAGAAGTAGGCTCTGTTCCCCATTTTACAGTTGAGGAAACTGAGGCAGATAGGAATAAAATGGCTGACTTGTCCAGAGTCACACAGCTAGTAAGTGTTTGAATGTGGATTTGAACTCAGGTCTTCCTGATTCTAAGCCAAATGCTCTATGCAGTTTACCACCACTTTTATTAGATCTGCTAAGCTGAGAGAAATTCTGAGCTGCTTTTTGGAGTCCCTAGAAAAATCCATCCTGTACTTTCTTTGTGTGTATTTTTGGGGTGGAGTAGAAATTGGTTGATTGGCAAGTGATCTTGGAAATCTAGGTCAAAAGATAAGATGGAAACATTTTCCTCAGTTTCTCTGGTTTACTGGATTTAGGGCATGGGACAGGAGGAAGAATGAAGCTAGGTGACCACACTGAAAGTGCCTTGATGTCTATTCCTCAGAATTAATTTTCTCTTTTTTCTTTTTTGGTTTCAGTTAGTAGGAAAATGGATGTTTCCTCTCTTCTTTTGCTGACCTATTCTCAGGTTTATCATCCCACAGTCATATAACATTGAAAAATGTTTGTCTGCAGACCAAGTATTCTGAAGGTGAAAGTTCTCCCCTTTCACCAAATTTGGCTAACTTGACATGCTATTGGTCTATAAAGGATATAAGTCAACCCTGGGTCAATCCAGGTTCTTGTTTTTTTTGTTTTTGTTTTTCCTTTTCCCTATTTCTCTTTGCCATTAACCTTGCATCTTCCCCGATCAGTGGGGATCTGTGACTATAGGTGTGAAAGAAATCAAATCTCCCTGTTATGTTTGAAAATTAAGGTCAATTGAAAGACAGGGGTCATATCGTGATTAATTTATTAGTTAGGTTAACAGCAACCAATAAATTAGTTCAATGATCAAAGATCTCAAGAACTCACCAGCCATAATACAGTTTTGATAGATGGGGAAGACAATATGATTGGTTATAGTCAGACAAGCACCATGGGATTGGGGACAACATGATTGGTTATTTTAAAGAAATTGAGCTGGTGACTACTCCTCTCTGATGAGTAAGAAATATTAATCAAGAATTAGCAGACTCTCTGGAGTCTAAAAGGGTTTGTTATGAAGATAAGAATTGTACAAGAACAGGCCAGGATGGACAATATATCTTTTGGGATGGTAACTTGAAATGTTAACTTAAAAGAAAGATTGCATCATCCTGAGCTTAACTCAGGGATGGAAAAATGTGGCTTGATCAATTATACAGAATGGGGCAATAATAGAGTAGGTTCAATTATGAAATATAATCAATTATTAAATGATACAGAATAATTTTAGTATTCTCAGCTTCCTTGGGTTAGGACCTTTATTTCCTGTTCTTTGGTGTCCAAATTTTAGGAATTTGTGTATAAAGGTATGAAACCATGTTAGGGTTTTTGTTTGTTTGTTTGTTTGTTTTTTAAATAATAGCCTTTTATTTTCAAAATTAAAAAAAAATACAACCATAGTTTTCAACATTCACCTATATATTCACCTTGCAAAACCTTGTGTTCCAAAATTTTCTCCCTTCCTTCGCTCCAGCCAGCAAGTAATCTAATATAGTGTAAACATGTGAAGTTTGTTTTTCTCGGTTTTTTGTTTGTTTTTTTTTTTTTTTTTGGTAGAACTGTCATTTTTATTATATTAGCTTGCATTGCCTATGAGTAATTAATATTTCTTCAGTTATTTAGATTTGCCCTTATTTGGGCAAAAAATATTTTATAATTCTATTCATATAGTCCCTGGATTTTTATTGGCCAGGTAGACTGCCCAAATATTTTATGCATGTCTGGAGTTACATTTTTAAGCTTTTTTATTTTTAAAATATATACAAAGATAGTTTTCAACAGTCATTCTTGCAAAATCTTGTGTTCCAAAACTTTCTCCCTCCCTTCTCCCCATCCCACTCTCCTAGACAGCAAGTAATTCAATATAGGCTAAAGACGTGTAGTTCTTCTAAACATATTTCCACATTTATCAAGCTGCACAAGAAAAATAAGATCAAAAAGGGAAAAAAAAGCAAACAAACAACAAAAATTGTGAAAATGCTGTTATGATTCACATTCAGCCCTCATAGTTCTCTTCCTAGAGAAACTAGAAAGTTAAGGAAACTAGAAAGAAACTAGAAGTTAAGAAATTAGAAAACCCTCATGGGTTTTAATACTGTTTTTTGCCCTTGATATTTTGTCTCCTGTTAACTTCTAGATGTCTCAACTGTTATTCTTCTTTCTACATGCTTTTTGTAGTATTTGACTAGATGGATTTACAAAAATTTTCTTTCCTATCCTTTTTAGTTTAAAACCATTTAATTACATTTATGAACTCCACAGCAAATATATTCTTACTAGTGATGTAATATGATTTTGTGGGCCCCTGACCTTGGGGAGGCAATAAATTAGTAGTCCTAAATCTTCTAGTTTTGGAATCTGCCTCAGGAAACTCCCACACCCAATCCGTCTGATTCTGATCCCTCCTTAGTCAGATGGCTTCTGAGCTCAGGGAACTCCCTTAGATGAAACTCCTGAGACAATAGTGAATAAAACCATTCCTCAATTCATGGCTGACTGGTAATCTTGTCAGTAATAACATGGTCAACCCAGAACCACTCCTTCCAGAGAGCATTCCTTCCTACCTATGAGTCATATGATTGAAAACTGTATAAAAATATCTCCTTTGCTTCTATTTCTCTACTGAACTCCCTTACAATTCACTTCACTTGTAATGACATTACAATTACTTTCAAGAAACTTTGCCCCTTATCTAGGAGATGGGTTCAAGCCTGAAAACTCTTTTGAGACACCTTGTGACACCGGTCTGGGACCCCAAACTTTTGGGGTTCCCCCTTCCCAACCTCAACACTAGTGTTGGTTAGATATATTACATCTCAGGTGAGGAATTAAAAATTGACATCCCACTTTATTTTATATTATTTTATTAAGGTTTAATCAATTTACTTATTCTGCTTCATTATATGAATTTGTAATTCCTTAAGCTTGCAACTTCAATTGCCTACTTCACCCTTGTAGCTTTCTACCAGCAAACTCTCTGGCAGCAGAGGTAACAACTACAAATGACACATATATTGATAGAAGGATATGGATGTGGATATGGATGTTTGTGTATGAGTGTGTGTATATGTGTGTATATGTATGTGTGTGTATGTATATCTATATTTGTATGTAAGTGTATATGTGTATTTATACATACATATACATACATATACACATTCTTATGCTTTCTTGAATTATTTTATTTCAAAAGTTCATAGAACTAGAGGAACTTCTTAAAAATTTCAAAAGCCTCATTTAAAATGCTTAAACTAGAAACTTTAATGCAAAATTTGACACTGTCATATCCTGTGTTTTGTTCAATGCGCATGAGCACGCAAAGGCACACACACACACACGCACACACACACACACTTTTTATAAGACTTACCCACAGGATTCCTCCTACTCTGTTGAAAAACCCTAGCATACAAACCACAAGCTCCTGCCCTTTGAAACTGTCAGTCATAGACTTAGGGTCAGAAAATATGGTTTATTTGATACAGAACAGCACCGACTAATTAGGAAGAGTTATGTTCTAGTTTAAATTTTGTAACTGCATTTACTATAAAAGAGCTGTTTTGTCTGTCAGTTTTATCCTTGGCTTTGGATCTTACTGGCAATTGCTAGTCAATTCTGTTCAAACTCTGTGCCTCAAAATTATTAAAGATTTTTATTGTGATAATTAGCACCCAATGTAGGACCTGATTGAGGGACTTCTCCATTTGCACAGCCCTTCAGGTAAACTTCCTAGAACTCTTCAACAAGGAACTTCTCCATGGAGAGTTGCCTCGAGGACTCCATCTCAAGCTTCATGGCCTTCTGAACTAATTCCCAAAGGGGAAAATCTCTGTGGCACTTAGTTGGTGGTAAGGTCTTGAAATCAGTTTTTTAGAAAACTGTGCTCCAACTGTATAACTAACTCTTTATAAAGAAAGTAAATTCTCAAAGAGGAAGTAAGACTTGAAATAAAATTGTAATACCCAATAACTTCTTTTTATTTGAATTTTAAAATATACTCAATTTAAGAATAAAACTGATCTTTTTGGAAGATGTGTATGTTAAATTTTAATTAAATTCTAAAGTACTGTAGCCTAGGATCAAGTTTCACTCAATTTGTCATAGTCAAGTCCTTTTAAAGCTCCAATCTTTTGAGGGAAGTCTTGTGGAGAATTATTAGGAAATCTTTAAGAAGGTACTTTCCCTTGTGGACCCTTAAAGACAGGGGTAAGTTCTTAAGGAAATAATAGTCTCATCATGGAACCATTAAAAAATTCTTTTTTTTTCTTTAAGTATGTCATGATGTCTATGACTGACAGTATTTTATATTATTTTTTTCTAGGGATCCCAAAGGCACAGCCTTTCTCTAGGTGAGGGGTTCTTAGAGTAAGAATAGGAAACTAAAGAGAATACCATCCTTTGGAATCTGCTCCTTTAGACAGAAGAGAATTTTAAAGAGTATAGTTTGTTTAATGGAAATCCTACTGTCTCCTAAAGAAGAATGCCATTTTAAGACCCTCAAATTCATGGGGACCAGAAGGTCTTCCTAACTAGCCCTTACAAGACCTACATTGGAACCCTAACCAGCCAGCCCATTATGCTAGGCTATTACTAGCTAGGATTTTTTCCCTAATCAGGGAAATGGTAAGAACAATCTACTCCCTTTATGGGACAAAAAGACCCTCACTAAAAACTGACTGCTCAGAGACTTCTCTAGGTACAAACACAAAGTTTTTTTTTGTTTGTTTTGTTTTGTTTTGTTTTTAAATTTCAGTTCTCTAGAGAAGTAGGGTGATCCCTGCCCCAGAGGAGCTGGAGCAGGGAGGCCAATTGTACAGAAATTAAGAAACATAGTTATATATCTGAGATTATAGAAACACCCCTTCCTTTAACCCACCTAAACCCCCAGTTAATCTTTAAAGTCTTCGGCCAACTCAATATTTGTCTTTGGTAGGAAGGTGGGCCTTTGTGTCGCCAGGTTCTTAGTTAAGCAATAAGTGTTTCAAATACTTTTGGGGGGCTATATTATTAAGAAAAGGGGTCAATTAAGCAAGAGGGTTAAATATTCCTAAACTACTAAAGCATTCATCAAGGTGCTCTGCTCTGTTTTTAGGCATTCCTAGGGATAGCTAGGAAGTCTTCCAGGCCATTAAGCAATTAGTCACTTTTATCTCTTATGAGAAGCAGTTGAGCAAGGGGTCAAAGGATTATCTCAAACATTTCTGCTGGAAGAGCAAATCTTGCTCTTCTCCCAGAGCTCATGTGGATATCGGTTGAGAAAGAACTAAAGAAGATTCTCATTTTTTTCAAGCAAGCGAGGACGAATTTTACTTGGGAAATATTTACAGCATTAAATTGTTTAAACAGCATATCAGACCCTTGAAGGACTACTAAAGGATGTATTATAAAAAGGTTATAGACACTCCTTTGGAGTGATGAGGATTGGTTTAACACAGTTTTATACCAGTAAAACAAACAGAATCCATGGGGAGTCAGGCTTTGCTATTGCCATTCATCCACATGCTCATTTCCCGTTTGCCTTTTTGTTTTCTTTTTTGCTTTTTACTGAGGCAATTGGGGTTAAGTGACTTGCCCAGGGTCACACAGCTAGGAAGTGTCTGAGACTAGATTTGAACTCAGGTCCTCCTGACTTCAGGGCTGGTGCTCTACTGTTTGCCTTTTGGTTTAAAGGAACAGACTCTTCTCCACGGGGTTAAAGGCTACACAAACCTCAAGTAGGGCTGATCTGCCTACTTCTGAAGAGCCTTTGAGACTGATTGGGGCCATTCTGATTCAAACTGAGGTGAGACCTGTTTCCTCTTTCACTTTTTCCACCTTGTCTACCATTATTACTGAGAGAAAAATCGAGCAGACATCACAGTTTGAGGCAAAAGAGCTATCTGGGGGACTGGGAAAGGCGAGTTATTCAGGGCCCTTTGGAATCCCTTTGACAGATAAAAAAGAAGGGAATCTTTGTTTTCAATCTACAAAACAAATTATTCACAACCAAATCCTCTTTTTAAACCCTTGTCTAATACATGTTGACATTTTCCTTTTCCTTTTTGCTCATTATGAAAGTTCTTTTCTCCATCACGCCAGGAGACACCCTTGTATATACAGCAGCGAACAGCTTAGGGATTTGGGGGCAACTGTCTTGTAATTTATCAATTTAATTTCAAATCTCAATTTAAAGGTTTCTTTAAAAATGTTTTGACTGTCCCAGAGATTTGACGCTTAGCCCAAGATTGTGCTGTGGGCTCATTTTCACACTCCTGAAACTTTTTTTTTAATTAATTTTTTTTATTAAAGCTTTTTATTTGCAAAACATCTGCATGGGTAATTTTTCCTTTTTTAATTTTTTTTTATTAAAGTTTTTTATTTGTAAAACATATGCATGGGTAATTTTTCCTTTTTTAATTTATTTTTTTATTAAAGCTTTTTATTTGCAAAACATATGCATGGGTAATTTTTCAACATTGACCCTTGCAAAGCTTTCTGTTACAAATTTTTCCCTCCTTCCCTCCACTCGCTCCCCTAGATGGCAGGCAGTCTAATACATGTTAATTATGTTAAGATACTTGACAAATCAAATATATGTATAAATATTTATACAGTTATCTTGCTGTACAAGAAAAATTGAATCTATAAGAAAAAAAAAATCTGAAAAGGAAAACATAATGCAAGCAAACATCAATAGAGAGCATGGAAATGCTATGTTGTGGTTCACCCTCAGATCCCACAGGCCTCTGCCTGGTTGTAGATGGCTTTCTTTATCACTGAACAACTGGAACTAGTTTGAAACATCTCATTCTTGAAGAGAACCATGCCCATCAGAACTGATCATCATATAGTCTTGTTGCCACTCCTGAAACTTGATCTAGCTCGAAAAGATTTGGGGAAGGAGGGAGTGCATTTTGCTGTGCTTTGGAAGTGCAGGCTGCTAGCCTGTCAAACTTCCAGCCAGTATACTTGACAATGGACTGGTGGCTCTCTTTTCCTAACTATACAAATAGAATAGCTTGGAAGTAGAGAGAGTTTCATTTTAGAAAATGTTTTAAGCAATAGAAGAAAGAAGGAAAAGTGCTGGAATCTGAAAGAAATAGGCAATTTAGAAGGGTTTTAAGCTTTAAAAAAAGTGGCAGTCTTTATATTTACAATGAAAAGAGGGTTTTGCAGTTTTTGGAAGTTTTAAGGCAGATTAAATCAAATTTCTTTTTTTAAAGCTTCTTTTTTACTCAGCACCAAATTTCTCAGCCTATACTGGTTGAGCCACAGCATCAGAACTCTAGAAAATCCTTCTATCAAAGGGAGGAAGACTTCTGGCACCTTATAATCTAGTTGCCCCCCCCCAATAATATTTAATTTAATAATAGCATTGCAACTGACTACCTTACAATTTATGCAAACCTAATCAAATGAAAGAGGCAGGGTGCAACACCAATTAGACTTTACAGCATTGTATGATGATCAACTGTCAGTGACTTAATTTTTCTCAGTAATACAATGATCCAAGACAATCTCAAAGGACCTGTGATTTTTTTTTTTTAAAGCTATTTACTCTAGAGAAATAACTGATGGAGTCTTAATGTAGATTCAAGCATATTTGTTGTTGTTGTTTTATTATTCTTGGGGAGTTTGTTTTTTTTCTTTTGGTCTATTGAAGCAAACAGGATTAAGTGATTTGTCCAGTGTCACACAGCTAGTAAAGTGACTGAGGATGGCTAATATGGAAATGTTTTGCATGATTACACAAGTATAATTTATATAATATGTAAATTATATATAAATGCCTTTTCAAGGAGGGAAGTGAAGTGTGAAATGCAATTTAAAATTCTAAAAATTTAAAAATTTTAATAATTTTTGTTTACATGTAATTGAGAAAAATGAAAATTCAATGTAAAAACACATTGTGGACTTTAATCAAAAGACCCTAGGAAAGCCTTTTCTGTCTTTTTTCTAGATTTCAATATTGGGGATGAAAATGTGATGTTATCCTGTAATGCTCCAAGAGAAACTGAGGCAGTACTACAGATTGGAGATTATTTAATATTTTATTGATGGTAATGGAGAGTTTAGAATCCATAGTTATGGGTGGGACTGAATGGGACTCCTGTCTCAAAGCCCCCAGTCCTGGAGAGTTAGACTGGCAGCCATTAGCCAACCATCTGGATCTCAAAGTATCCAGAGATTAGTGAGTTTTCTCCAAGGGTTCTTGTAAGGCTTCAGCACTCAGGGAAACAAAGAAACTCAAGAGGCAGAAGGAAGGGTAGGGCACTGGGGGGATTGAAGTTCCAGGAAAGGACCATCAGTTCAGTTCTGACAGGTTGGGGGTATGAAGAATTATAAATTCTGATGTTTGGGAAGAAGCTAGGAGCCACTGAGTCTGAAACTAAAAGATATGTTTAGGTATTTGAGATAGGTCATCTGAAGGTTTTATGACTCTTTGGAATGCCAGTGGCCATAAATCTGCAGCCCAATTATCTCTGAATGGTCAGAAGTGGGAGGGGATTGCTACTGAGGCAGAACAATTAAGGGAAACTGAGACAGAGGAACTGTGGCACAACATTCAGGGGTAGCCTTTCACCCCTGAGTGTTGAAACTACAAAGGATAGTGATTCATAAGGAAAATGCCTCTCTTAAAGCAGCAAAGAGCAACTTAAAGGCTGGCAAGCAAAATTCACTTCCTGATTTTAGGGTTTTCTGTCTCCTAACACCCATCTCTCAGGTGTGTTGAATAAATATATAACTATAACATGTCTAGCATTATGTTAACATTAAATTAATTAGGTATATTAAATTAAATGAAATGGGTTTTCTGCCCAGTGGAGAGGGGAGTGAGAAAGGAGGGGGAATCACAGGCTCTAAGCAGCCCTACTAACATCTAAGGAAGGGATTGTAGTTTGAGGAAGAAGGTCACTCTATGTCAGTGAGACAAAACCCTTAGGAACTTTCTGTGTGGACAAGAGGCCTATATAAACCTTCCAATTCTGACTGTGGTCAAACTGTGGCCCCCTTTCCAGATTGTCCCTTAGATTGGGAAACAGTGGTAATGTGACAAGTCATTTGTCAACTTTGTTTCCCTATCTCCATGAGCAATTGGTAACATCCATCCCCAGAGTTGTCTAAAGCTGGAATATTTGCAATTTGCCTTGCAGATTATTGATGTGTCTTTGATAAACTGTCTGGCAATAATGCATTTCTGAAATACATTGATTGATGAAATTAAAAGCCACTCATGTTGGAATAAATGATTACTTTCAAATTGGTTAAGTTGTTATTATTTGACTAATTTAAGTTTTGTATCCTAAGAATTGGATTTCTTAAACAGTGGAATTATTTAAAACTGTTAAATATTAAATAAGTTATATTTTAATAATAATATTGTCAGTTACTGTTAAAGATGGCATCATAAGGGGGGCAACTAGGTTTTGAACATTCCCTAGCTATGTGACCCTGGACAAGTCACTTAACCCCAATTGCCTCAGCAAAAAAAAAAAAAAAAAGACATCATAAGATCTTATTAACTCAACTCCTCCCATTCCCCAACAGCAAGCATCTGAAGAAATTCTGGTGAACTGCAGTTTAAGAACTGGGACCTCTCCCAGTCAATGTATAGAAAATCGAATATTTGTATATAGTGATAAGTCTATCAGAAGACATGAGAATTGTAAAATTGTGTCTCTTCCTAAAAACAAATTATTATAGTTATAGCTTGGCAACAATCAAAACTATATTTAAGACTTACAGTGGACAACAATTTTCTTGAAGTTTTGAGTAGATTGTCAGGAATTCACTATATGTGTAAAAGTTCCAAAATGTACTATTTATGCCGTTTGTCCCACATGTCACATAGTCAACCATTTTGAATATCTGTGCATTGTTTTCATATCTATTCCTCATTCTGGTCATTTAGGTCTCCCTTCAATTTACTCATTAGATTAAACTTGTATTGGCTATCTCTACCCTGAAGCCCACATAAAGTAGCTGGATATACTTCCTGTTACTTTCTACATCTGAAAAATTCAGTTGGCTAAAAGACTTTACACAGTGCAAAGGCTACAATACACACTGGTCTTTTGGACTTTTACATTAAAGAACTTCCAAGGGACCAGCGGTACTTAAATCACTTGAGAAGGCTTATTTTGCTGCTAACCATATCGATCAGCATTGAAGAAAGGACTTTTGGACTGTTCATGATGTCTTATTCCACTTGTCTAACAATTGTCATATGTGCCTTAACTTGTAAACTTCTTTCTTAAACATCCTCTTTTAAAAAAGCACATTTTTATTTAAAATTTTGAGTTCCAAATTTTTTTCCTCCCTTTCTCTCCCTTCTTCCCCTTCATAGTTGTTGATGAACATTTCCTTTAGCCAATCACAGAAGTTCCCCCTGTCCCTAAAGATGACCAATCATGATTGTAATTAATTCGTGATTAGTGACCTCCCAAGCTCTATAAACCTTCCTTGACTATGGACTGAGGTATCCTTGACCATAAGGAAGGTTTTGAATCCAGTTGCTAAGGAATCTCCCTCCCTTCTCCCTGAGATGGTAAGCACTTAGATATAGGATTGTACATGTGCAATTATGTATAATATTTCCATATTAGTAATTTTGTTCAAGAAGACTCAAATAAAAGAAAATGAAAACTTGTATACTTCAGATTGTATTCAAATTTTTTCTCAACATTTTTTAAATAATAGTTTTTTTTAATTTTCAAAAAACACGCAAAGATAATTTTCAACATTTACCCTTGCAAAACCTTGTGTTCCAAATTTTTCTCCCTTCCTCCCCTCCACCCCCTTCCTCTATACAACAAGTAATCTAATAGAGGTTAAACAGTGCAATTCTTCTAAACATATTTCTACATTTATCATGATGCACAAAAAAAGAGAATAAGATCAAAAAAAAAGAAAGAATGAAACAATGAGAAAGAAAAAAAGCAAGCAAAAAACAACAACCAAAAAAAGATGAAAATACTAAGTTGTGATCCACATATGGATGGATATGGTTCTCTCCATCACAAGTGTATTGGAATTGCCCCGAATCCCTTCAATAAGTCTATTATTGTCTCAAGGCAGCTAGGTGGTGTGGTACAATGTATAGAAACCCATATTTAAACTTAAAGGATGTCCTCACACACCAACTGCTTGACACTGGATTAGAAACTTAACTTCTGTCTATTTCAGTTTTCCTATCTCTAAAATGAGGATAACAGCTAACTTCCAAGACTTTTTCAAGATAATGAGATAATTGTAAAGCACTTTGCAAATTGTAATGTTAGATATTACCAGAATGCAGTTCCTACATAGCATTGGGCCCACCAAATTCATGTCTAAAAGCAGTATTGCTGCCTTGATATCTCAATGGTTATTAGCAAAGATTGGTCCTCTGTCCTCAGGACATCAGTGCTACACTGGCTTTAAAATCCAGCCTCTATTCTAACTCTCTGAAGTCTTGCTTTCTCAGCCCTTGTTTTTCACAATTTGAGGGATTCCACTTTCTATAGCTATAATATAAAAGGATGAATAAAAAGGCCAAGGAGTTGATCTTTTGTCAGGGACCTGTGGCCTCAGAGTAGGATTAGAGACCCTGAGACTCTCCCCTTTACTTCATGATCTCCTTGGATGCCATGAGTGAAGGAATTCTTTTACTCTCCCCTGACTTTCATGTCACAATGTCTGGAGTTGACTCAGGTGTTAACTCAGCTATGTAGTTTATAGTGGAAAAAAGTTACCCTCAACAAGAATCAATTACAAAATGTCCAAGCTTAGATTTGTCCAAGGCACTACCAATACACAGTTCAAAATTCATTTGGAAGTAGCACTCTAGCATTAGATCAGGAGATCCCATGATAGCAAAGGAATAGGGTCTCCAAATCTGCCAGCCCCTCATTATGCCTGCATTGTTTTTTGATTTTTTATGTTTTTTAATTATAGCTTTTTTATTTTCAAAATAAATAGATGGATAATTTCCACATTCACCCCTATAAAACCTTGTATTCTAATTTTTCCCTTCCCTTCCCCCCTTCTTCCCCAGTTGGCAAGTGATCCAATATATGTTAAACATGTACAATTCCTCTATACATATTTCCACAAGTATCATGTTGCACAAGAAAAATCAGATCCAAAAGAAAAAAATGAGAAAGAAAACAAAATGCAAGCAACAACAAAAAGAGTAAAAATACTATGTTGTGTGAACTATGAACACATTCAGTTCCCACTGTCCTCTCTCTGGGTGCAGATGGCTTTCTTCATCACAAGATCCCTGGAATTGGTCTGAATCACCTCATTGTTGACAAGAGCCATGTCCATCAGAATTGATCATATAATCACCTGAACTAGGGGAATTTACATATATTACATCCATGAAATATGTGGTGAGTTGTATTTATATATTATCTCCCAACTTTTTTTCTTTTTCTTTTTTTGATAATGAATTTTTATTTTATTTTATTTTTTTGTTGAGGCAGGGGTTAAGTGACTTGCCCAGAGTCACACAGCTAGGCAGTGTTAAGTGTCTGAGGTTAAGTGACTTGCCCAGGATCACACAGCTAGGCATTGTTAAGTGTCTGAAGTTCCTCATCTTGGTGGCATACTGATTAGGAGACAATATAGTTTGCTATTTGATTTTACTCTTTCAACTTCTAAATGAAGTCTACCAAGGTGAACCAAAATCTTCACCATTTTTACCTTGAGCACTCATCTTTTCTGTCATTATCTACAAAGTATTCCATTCTATCATTCATTAAAAAAAAAAAACAGTGGGGGAGGATGGTAAAAGAGGGCATACTGGGGGAGGGAGTGGTCAGTAGCAAAACACTTTCGAGGAGGGACAGGGTGAAAGGAGAGAAAAAATCAGTGGGAGGGGGAATACAATTAGCACTAGTAGTTGTAAAAAAAAAAATTCAAAGCAAGTTTCTCTGATGGAATATTATTGTTCTCTGGAAAATGATGAGCTCCTGCTCCATGCTCTCAGGAAAAAAGAAAAAAAAGAAAAACCCCGTAAAGACCTCCATGAACAAAGTATATGTATGCAAAATTATAGTAATGTTCTGGGATGACCAGCTGTAAACGACTATTATTTGTTCGGTTTTCCTGGTTCGAACTCCCTAGTAACACGTGTCTTACAATTCCAGCAATGCCCCATTATCTGAACGGTGAAGACCGAATAAATGAGAGGTGAGAGCCAAGATGCTGGAAGACTCTGTTTATAACAAGCCCAGCAAGCCCTTTTATACCCTTAGTACATGCCTTTAGTTCCTATATCCTAGCTTAAGCATACTCTAGCCCATGGCAGATATATGATTCCCTGTATGATGATCCCCCTTACTTCAGGAAGCTACACGTAAGTACAAAGTGAGCATTCCTGGGGACAGTTCCACAAGCTTGAATTTTTGCATATTCAGAGCATACCAGATGGAGGTAAATATAGGTTTCAAAATCACTGATAATAAACAAACAATAATGATGGTCACTATAATCATACCTAGATTAATCCCAAATTGTTTCAAATGATCCCAGGTGTCCGATTGTTGAAAAAAATTATATAATCTTATCTGTAACATCATTGGGTCTAATTCTTTGGTCAGCTGCTTGAACAATACTCTCTGCAATTTGAGCCAATCTACTCAATTCATAAGTCACATTCTCCAAACTTAATCCATGTAATTGAGCCCTAATAATCTCCCACTGTATTTGTGTCTCGTTATATATTGCATTTGTTAGACAATATTGATTGTATCTACAATCACATTGTAATTTTTCCTGCAATTCTAGATATTGCACCTCTTCTAAAAACTGAACTGCCTGTTGTAATCTGTGTATAGCTTCATAAAATTCCTCATCAACCTTTAATTGTCTCATAAATCCAGCTGATACATTTTTCATTAAATTCTGTAAGTCCTGGGCTTCTGTTATTTGATTTTGAGCGTTAGATATAGATAAAGCCAATGCTGTGGAGGCTACAATAGCCTCAACTAATAAGGTTATTCCTAATATAACACACGATATACATCTCTTTGTCCTAGTACCTACTTCATTCATTTTTTCTTATAAGGCCTCAAAAATATTATCACTACAGGTATGGTACTGGGAGTTTGCTTTCACAACAGTAAAAGCATAATGTGGACAAGTGATTATGTACATTCTTCCCTTGAATTTTGGTCCAATGCAGATTTCCACCTGATATGTGGCGCATGCTAAATTAAAAATTCCTTTTCTGTACATTGTGATTCTAGACATGTTATTTTGATCTACTAGAAATGCATAACCTTTTCCTAGGCAAACTCTAGCAGTCAATGTGACATTGCTTGTAACATTATTCCTAGGGTTGATTCTCACGAATTCTGGCATTCCTTATACTGTCATTCCTCCCATAGCGACAACTGCTTTTTCTGTCCCTTATATGTCTAGCCCTGAGTTATGAATGTATTTCAGTCTTGGATATTCTACTGCCCCTCGATCCTGTATGTACATGGTGGTGTTATGACAAGAGACTAAGGACTCAGTATAATTCTCCTGCCTTAGGGTAGTTTGTGCACATTGATGTGTAACACACTCTTTGAAAGGCATAAAACCTGGATAATCATACATTACAGACAAGTGGTGGGGAAGACCACTGTTACAAAATTCGCTATGTCTGTTTCTCAACCAGTTATTAAATTTGTTCAGAGAGATATCTTGGCCCTCATTCTCCATGTATATAAATGATATCAGTGCACACTAATGAATAAAGCGCCCGCCTCTACTCTTATGGATGTATTCCCTAAATACATGACACCGTCCCTTAGTGAAGCACACCAACCCACTGAGCTTGTATCATTTCCCTAGTACTCCCACCTATCCCCTGTCCAAACTCTCCCTATTATTTTTTGAATGCATAATGGTAACCCCTTGGTTAGTCCTATAAAATTAAATGTCTTGTTGAATGTCTTTAATTGCTTGTTGTCCAAGTCCCATTCGAAACCACCCTCTTTATACATATAGGGCAGGTTGCCATGCAGAATAAATTCTGGCAGAGTCTCTGTCCATGTGAATGCTTTTAGCCAAGGAGGAGATGGGATGAAGGCCCATCTGTGTGTCTGTCCGGTCAAGATGGGGACTAGTCCCATCATTGTGATGATGCTACCGAATATCACTATGACAAACTTCATCCTGAATATTAATGGCTCTGGTCAGCTCCGTCAGACATTTCTTTCTCCTTTTCTCGGACTGTCTCCATCCCTGTAATTTCTTCCCCATCTTGTAACATGTGGATTCTTCTCACTGTGGAAATATAGATATACCCTGTTCCCCAGGTTAGTACTGTATGTGGTCGATGCCATTGTTTTTCACTATCTCTCCACATTACCCTTGCACTCGTTGTGGAGTTTTCATTTCCTTTTTCTTTATTTTTTTACTTTCAAATTTTGTAATTTGTATTTCAAGGCTGAAGACAGACCTTTGTCATCAAATTTCAAATAATTTATAGTATAAATTGCTGTTTGCAATTTGTTGTGAATGGATCCATGAACTCCCCCTTTTTGTTTTTCAAGGTAAGCCTTAAGAGTTCGGTTATTCCATTCAGCAATGGCCTGCCCTGTTGGATTATGGGGAATTCCTGTTATATGTTTAATTTGGAATTCAAAACAGAATTGTTGGAAAGGTTTGGAGGTATAGGCAGAACCATTATCCATTTTTAATATTGGGGGAATGTCATGATTAGCAGAACAATACATTAAGTGGCTTGTGACATGTTTAAATGATTCTCTGGTTTGTGCCAAAGCCATCAAGAAACCAGAGAAGGTATCTACACACAAATGAATATATTTGCCTTTTCCAAATGGATGGTAATGAGTAACATCCATTTGCCAAATATCATTAGGAGCGTCTCCTTTTGGGACCTTTTTTGGTCCCAAAAACCCTTTTGGGTTTTTAACTACAATATTAGGTGGTGGGAGAAAAGGGACACAATTAGTGCATTGCTTTACTATCTGTTTGATCTGCTCTTTGGAAATTCCATATAACCACCTCAACGATTTTGCAGAGAGATGGTATTTATTGTGGGCTTGTGTGGCAGATGTATTTTTGATATTTATGACTGGTGTGTCTAAGTGATACGTTTGTAATGCCTGGTCTGCAATATGCTTTCCTTCCACTATATGGCCAGGGAGACATGTATGTGATCTAACATGACAAATATAAAAGAAGTGTCGTCTCCCCCTGATAATACTTTGTGCTTGTTGTAACAATTGTGTTATGTTGTCTTGCTTATCTGTAATATATACTGTCTCTAATCAAGGGATGAGGCCTGCCACATAAGAACTGTCTGTAATAATGTTAGATAGGGTTCATCAATTTCCAAAACCTTAATAACTGTCCATAATTCATTCTATTGAGTTGAGGTGAAACAGGTCTGAAATGTATACAACTGTGATCTATTGGGAATATACATTGTAGCCCTCTTGTCTTTAGTGGCATCAGTGAATATGTTTATCCCTGTAACTGGTGTTTCACTATATTTTGTTGTCCAAATCCAAGGCCATTTGCTCTAGTGGCGTTCAAATCTCAATATATTTCTTTGTTGTAAGTCCAAATTAGCAATGCTCTGCCATTCTATGGATGTCTGTATGCATTCTTGAATCTGATCATTGGTTTAAGGAACATGTATGATTCCAGGATCCTGTCCTGTTAACTGAACTGTCCTCTTCCAAAACTTCCTTATAGTTATGGCAATCAGGGTGTGATAACTAGTGCACGACCTATTTTTGATTTTAGATAGATGAACCCATTTTAAAATCCCTTCCTATTGGTGAATAACCCCTGTGGATAGATTCTTAGTAGATAGAATTGTCCCCATAATGGGTTCATCTTTCATTACTCTAGTGGTGAATTGTCTTGCTAATTCCTTCTCTATAATTGTGATACATTCTCTGGCTTCAGGTGTCCATTCCCGTTTTGAATTTAATTCACTGGGACCTCTCAACAATTCATATAAAGGTTGTACCTGATCAATAGGAATCCCAATTTTATTCCTAACCCATTGTATCTCACCTATAAATTTTTGGAATTCATTCAATGTGTTAATTTTGCTGATGTCTATTTTTGGAGATTTCAATTGTATGGTTTTACATGATATGATGTGGCCTAAATATTGTATTGGCAGTTGTCTCTGGAGCTATTTTTAGGCCGCGGTACTCAAGTCCAAAGGGAGGATGTCATCCATATAATGAATGATCTGTACTTCGGGGTATTTCTCCCTATTGGGCCTCAGCATTTTGTCTACATATCATTGACAAATGGTTGGACTCTTTTTCATAACTTGTGGCCATGCTTTCCATTGGTATCTCTTAACAGGTTCCTGAAGATTGATGCTGGGAACGGAAAATGCAAACCTTTTCCTGTCTTTTTTACGGAGAAGGATAATGAAAAATCAGTCCTTGAAGTTTATAACCCATAAATGATAATTTTGTGGTATCATATTAGGAGAAGGTAGGCCTGGTTGTAGTGTTCCCATGGCAACCAAACTCTCATTAACTTCCTAAGATCTGTCAACATTCTCCCTTGCTCTGATTTCTTTTTTACAACAAATACTGGAGAATTCCAAGCACTGCATGATTCTTCTATATGTCCCTGTTCAAATTGTTCTTGCACTAGATCCTTTAAAGCCGACAACTTCTCTGTGTTTAGGGCCCTCTGGTCCACCCAAATGGGTTCATCTGATACCCATGTTAATTTCTGTGGTGAGATGTCGGTGGGTCCAGAGGACCCCATCTCTGTGGTTAGCGTAAGCCCTATTTGTTGCAATATATCCCT